>NW_024121567.1:0-31220 GCF_016745375.1 Pimephales promelas | reverse complement strand
AGGCTTCTTGAGCAAAGGAGTGACCGTAGCCACTTTGAGATTAACTGGAACTGAGCCGTATTGAGATACCTGTTAATAAGAGATTCCAAACGTGGACCCACAGAGTCGATGATTAACTTTAGAAATTTCGGCTGAATGATGTCATTTGGACAAAATGAGGGTTTGAGCTTGGCGCTCACATCCTTTAGTGTCTGGAGGTTAACAGGATCAAAAACCTGCCAAGCACAATTAGTAGATGCAGGCATGTGATTGGCTAAGGACAAAAAAGCAGGAAAATATACAGAAAATAAACCAGCAACTGTCTGGTTACCCACATTCTTCAAAAAATCTTCTTTTTTGTTCAGCACAAGAAATAAATGAATACAGGTTTGGAACAACATTACAGTGAATAAATAATGACAGAATTTTTATTTTGGGGTCAACTATCCCTTTAAGAACAAGCGGCTGCATTTTTATTATTAGGGCTACTGTCACTTTAAGACCTGTACGCGACACGTCTAATATACACAGAGCATTTGACAAACAGATTTCGCTCAATTTTCTCGGTTTGCTTTCAGTCGGCCTCCCCCGAGAAAATTTTGATTTCTCTGACCAAATTATGTGCCATTTAAGACTTTTGAAGGCCAAAAAAAGGATAATAAATAGCTTTAAAACCATGTCAGTTTTAGGAGAACCATAAAATGTTAACAGGAAAAAACAATGTTACAGACGTGACAGTTCTCCGACGGACACGAGCGCTCTGAAGCAGCACTTAAAGACTGCTTTAAAACTTTCACAGACCTCAAACACAAAAGCACAAAGCCTTTCTTCAAAGTTAATTTCGTTTTTTTATAATTGTTTTCTTGATTTTAATAATGTTTCATCAACCAATTGTCTGAATTTAATAAATAAGAAGGAAAAGAAGACAATTACTGATAATCAAGGCGAGGCACCAATGTGTGAACTGGAGCTCGTCTCATAAATATAGCTACCGCAACTCAGCGTATAAGTATAGTCTACTCCACAGACCCGAACCTGAACCATGAACCTGAAACATAGCCTATATCTATTAGGGATGCAACGGTACACGGTAAAATCCCGGACCGTTCGGTCAGCCCTTCACGGGACAATCTACACTCGTGTCCCGCGGGACTTCGGTTTTGCCATAGAGTTCGTGCTGATCCTTTTAGTTTTTCACTTTAAACAGTATCGGGTGCGTTTGCCTGTCCAGGCAGACGAAAGCCCGCCCCCGCAAATTAATGTGTCCAATCAATCACTCACTGTTGTGCACCCACACGCTAACTTCTGTCACTCACGGCCACGGGCTCATTTTACTGTTTGGCTACACATGCTACAGAGACACGGAGAAATGGCGAACTCTAGAACTCTAAGTAGAAAAACAGAAATTTGAAGATGCACCAGCATCTTTCAAATCTTCAGTGTGGAATCATTTCGGCTTTGGGGTTGAGTACGACGAAGGAGGTAAAAAAATCAACAGAAATTACACAGTCTGTAAACTTTGTTTGGCACATGTCGCATACTCCAAAGGAAACACGAGCAATATGTTAAAGCATATCCAGCGAAAGCATCCAGACATAACGCTTCCTGAACACAGGTCAGTCGAGCGACCTGAACAGGCATCAGCAGAAAAAAAACAATTGTCTATTGAGAATGCTTTTGCTCAGACCTACCAGGCCTCTTCAGAGAAACACAGAAAGATAACCGGTGCATTGGGGGTGTTTATCGCTAAAGATTTACAGCCCTTTTCTGTAGTAGAGGATGTGGGGTTTAAACATTTAATGAAAACGCTCGACCCACGTTATGCTGTGCCCAGTCGCACTTATTTCAGTGCGGTTGTCATCCCTGGTCTTTACGACAAAACGCGCAAAGCCATCGAGAGTGATTTGGCGAAAACAGAAACCCTCGCACTGACTACAGACAGTTGGACTTCTCGGGGAACACAGAGCTACTTGACTGTGACGGTTCACTACATGTTGGATTGGCAGATGAAAAGTGCCGTGCTGCAGACCCGCCCACTCTATGAAAGCCACACAAGTGCGCATTTAGCAGAGGAGTTGAAAAATGCAGTCACAGAGTGGAAGCTGGAGCGGCCAAACACAACTATACCCGTCGCCACAGATAATGCTGCAAACATAGTTAACGCAGTCAATGAAACTGTTGAGCTGGGACCCCAAATTGGCTGTTTTGCGCACACTGTGAATCTCGCGGCCAAGAGGGCAGTGTCAATCAACGGTGTGTCCCGCCTCCTTGGGAAAGTGAGGAAAGTTGTCACCTTTTTTCACCGCAGCACCACAGCCAACCAAGCACTTGCTGTGAAACAGGAAATGTTAAACTTGCCAAAGCACAAGTTAATCCATGATGTGATAACTCGGTGGAACACATCACATGACATGTTGTCACGATATGTTGAGCAGCAGCCTTCCATCTATTCGGCATTAACAATGGACAAAAACCTGAGGAGCCACGTCACGGGCATTGCAATGTTGACGGATGGAGAACAAAAAATGGCAGAGCAACTAATTGAAGTACTCAAACCACTGAAGACTGTGACAACACTCATGAGCAGTGAAACAACCCCCACAATTTCAATGATCCTCCCACTTAAGGAAATGATACAGAACGAATAGCCTAATGCGCATACGTCCATCTCTTTTGTTTGAAATGGAAAAAATTTAGCTACTTGACCCATCTAAAAAAGAGGTTCGACTATGGCAAAATCTAACGAATCAGATTCAAATATGAAAATCCTTAGTCGAAAACAGCCCTACTTATTTGCAACTGTATCATACAAATAAATAGTTAAAAAATCATATATTGTAAAGTCTGGATTTTTTTTTTTAGATTATGTCTCTCACAGTGGACATATCGGTACCTATAACACCTATAACACAACACCTATGATGACAATTTCAGACCCCTCCATGATTTGTAAGTGGGAGAACTTGTAAAATAGCAAGGTGTTCGAATACTTATTTTCCTATTATATATATTTATTAGGGCTGGGTATTGAGACAAATTTCACAATTCGATTCGATTTCGATTCACAAGCTTTCAATTCGATTACGATTCGATTCAATATCGATTATTTTGGATATCAGTTACAATGAATGGCAATTTTTCTCAACGGAATTAAATCTCTTAACTAATGCTGTAAACTATGGGAGACTTGTAGCCTACTAGGCTTCATTAGCCTAATAGGAAGGTAATAATGAATGAATCACTTAAATTACACTTTTATTTATTTTTATAATAAGAAGATTATATGAAATATAAACATATAAATGGTGGCTGTCATAAAAACTTGCCCGATTTATTCAAATATGAAGGTAATAATGAATGAATCACTTAAATTACACTTTTATTTATTTTTATAATAAGAAGATTATATGAAATATAAACATTTAAATGGTGGCTGTCATAAAAACTTGCCAGATTTATTAAAATATGCATTAAATATTGAAGAACTTTAAGATTATAATGCATATGTAATATAGTGTATATATTTAGCAAAATGCTCCTCTCTGGAGTTATTTTTTTCTATCTGACTAACGAGTTGATGTGGGTCTTCTGAGGTAAATATGACGATACATGACAAGACATTGATTACAAGCTGTTTAACTGACGTCTTTCCACGGTTGAAACGCTGATTGAGCGAATGAATGTGACATGATACGGATTTCGATAAGTTGTACTCTATTTTTTAACACACTTTCAGATGCTCCTTCATGTTTATTTCACGCTGTGACTGGTATTATTAAAGGAACACTCCGACTTTTTGGGACTTTAGCCTATTCACCTTACCCCCCAGAGTTAGATAAGTCCAAACATACCTTTTTCATCTCCGTGCGTGCTATAAGTCTGTTTGACGCACCCACCGCTAGCCTAGCTTAGCACAAAGACTGGATGTGAATGGTTGCAGCTTTCATACTAATCCAAATGAGTGACAAAATAACGCAAACGTTTTCCTATTTACATGTTGTGGTTTGTATAGTCACAGAGTCTGCAAATATCAAGGCCATATGAGACACAGACATCTTTTGACCGTATAAATACTATATTTTCTGAAGGGGAAGCACTGCTACTTGGGCAGAGTGATAACAATCACCTGAGACGCACCGTGACGAGGAGCAGAGTTCGCTTCGCTCAGCGTTGGAATAAAGAGTCAGCAATTACTAACGTTAGATAGAAAAGCAAGGTTTATCATGGGTGTTTGCTTTATTGTATGAGCTGTGACAATAAACAGGGGAGACCAGGTACCATGTTTCATTGATTTCCAACCAAAAACGCACCCAGATTTATAAATATCACATGAATAAATAATTATTATTACAGGAATCAATATATTTTAAATGCAATTTATTAGCTGAACCAAATGTATTCAACAGTAAATACATTTGCCTATATAATATACAGTATTGCATTACTATAGGATAGAATAAGGGGAAAGTAATAGCACAAATTGTTTTTGCACAATGAACTCACAGCCTATCGTACCCTTTTGCACGCTCAAGTTCGTTATTTCCATGGTTATTTCAAATTTAGGCTACTAGGCGCGCCGCGCGCAGGGTGCAAGTTCAACGCGGTAAACGCGCTCGTTTTTTTTTTTCCCAAGCGCGTCCGCACCGCATCAAGATAAAAACATATTCATACCCTAATCATATAATAGTGTCACTAACGTTACATTAGATCTGGCTAAAGGCACTGTTACAGTAGGTCATCTAAAAACATAACGGAACACTTACCTCAGCCGCAGGTGATCCACTTGTCCTGTCTGTGCTATCGATGGGATGGCCGTATCCTTCAGCACATTATGGTCCGTGTGGCAAATTCCATTTTTTCAAAATAGTCGTCCTCATTGAAATGTACCGAGCAAACATAATGTACCTTGATAATCTTAGGTGTGTTTGGATAAATATCCAGAGTAAGTTAGCCATTTCTTCATCCAGTCAGCGTTTTTAGTTGGAATTCTGTGAAACATGGTATTACCTCCCCTGTTTACAGTCGCAGCTATTTACAATAGAGCGAAAACCCATGACTCTAAACTACGCTTTTACTATTTATAAATTGCTGACTCTATTACCCAAACACCGAGCGAACTCTCCGCTCCTCACCACGGCTTGTCTCCGGTGATGCGGTTATTACGCCGTCAAAGTAGCAGTGCTTCGCCTTCAGAGAATAGTTCCCAGGTTTTATACGGTTAAAAGATGTCTGTGTCTCATTTGACTTTGTTATTTGTACATTATGTGACTATACAAACCACAACATGTAAATAGGAAAACGTTTGCGTTATTTTGTCACTCATTTGGATTAGTATGAAAGCTGCAACCATTCACATCCAGTCTTTGTGCTAAGCTAGGCTAGCGGTGGGTGCGTCAAACAGACTTATAGCACGCACGGAGATGAAAAAGGTATGTATGGACTTATCTAACTCTGAGGGGTAAGGTGAATAGGCTAAAGTCCCAAAAAGTCGGAGTGTTCCTTTAAGCCGGAAGAGAGATCAGCGCTGCTGCTTCTCTAGAGCTACGCCACAGCGCCAAAACTCTATTTATGTTTTTGAATTTCTAAAGAAAATGGACGTAATTTGAAATTTGAGACTTTGTTTCATTTCAATAGTAACAAAGGACAAAGATTATTGCGATTTTTTGAATGCGCGCAGCCGCGATACAATGATCCATTCATTCAAATGAAACAGGATGACTAATCGATTCTTGAGACTTAAGAATCGATATCGGTTCGTAAAAATGAGAATCGATTAATATCGAGAAATCGATATTTATTACCCAGCCCTAATATTTATATAATATTTATTTATATGTATATATAGCACAGGGCTAAAAATCATTTAAATAGTGCTAAATAACTTTAAGTTATACAATATTAGAATTTATAAGTAAGCACAAGAAACAAATACATTTATTGTAGTTCATAACCACTTTATTCATTTTAGGTAAATAAAAGGGTTTATGGGAGTTGTAGTTTGAAATACAATAGGCTCTATGCATGAACCCTGCTGACGTGTGTCCAAAAAAATCTCAGTCAGCGTCTTTACTTTCGGAAACGCGTTCTGCAGGCCAAGTGTATAGCGGCAAAACTTTAATAAAATCTGTTCTCAGAAACGGAGACAACGATTTTAGAAACGCTGATTCGCTGGTCGAATTTCGTACGATATGAGAGAATACTAACCCTCAAAGTTGTTGATGTAGCTCGAAATATATAATTTAAATAACTTCTCTTTTTTACTCTTGTGTGACAGCTAACTGCCTCACAGTGTTGTTAACATCATTCACGTTAACCGCAGGACGTTTTTATAAACAGCACGTGTAATTTGACACTATCTACACCTAACGCAAAACCGGCTTCTGACCATAGACTGACGCAGCACCGGATTTAACTGGGCGTGCTGAGACAAACCCAGGAGCGTGCATAGAGGCTATTGTGTTTGTTTCTAATGTGTTTCATTTATTCTAAGTTTTTGTTTAAAGGATTTCATTGGTGAAGTGAAATGAATAAATGTAACATAATATTTTGATGTTTGGTGGTAAAAAAATATTTTCCTATATGACTTTTGTATGATGGAGTGACGTGAGGTGAAAGGTCGCAAACGGAAAAAAAAACGGATGAGCTGAGGAGAAGTTGCGTCGAGGACCTGCTCATTGTTTTAGTAGTTAGACTGTAAATAGAACGTGACAATTACTGAGAGGAAAACACTAGTTGCGTTTCCATTACCCTTCAATTTGCACAAATTGAAATTGTGAAATGAAAATACGCTCAATATAAACAGGTCGATTTCGCAAAAACTCCCGTTTATCACAAAAAAGTTTTACGCTTGCATGAGGAGGTTTTTCAGGCAATTCGAAAAAGGTTTTTTTTCGCAAAACTGCAATGGAAACAGATTTTGCGCATTTACAGTCACCTGATTTAGAAGACTGAATGTGTTTTAGTTCCGTGTCCGCAAATAATAATAATCATCATTAGCCTATTATAACATTTATTAGGCTACATATGTAGAAGATGCTTTTATCCAAAAAAGGAACAAAGCAATTTGTCACCTTCATAGAGCAGGTTGGACAATAATAATAATAGGGCTAAGATTATCACAAATAAACACTCAATTTTGTCCAATATCCAAGAGTGTGTGTGGAGTTTGGAGCACGCACTGGATGGCAGACAGGCGCGGACGCGCCCTGAACACTTTCATTTTCCCATCAACAGTGGAATCAACTTAAAATACTCTATCATTTCTGGTTATACAGAAAATAATAATAAATTATTCACAACTACTTTTATTTGCGTAATGTCACAATAACAAGAAAATGTTGTGCTTTTGTAAAATAGCCTAACATTAAACAATCAGGCGCGCTTTATGATCTTCGTGAACTGGAGCGCGAGAACTGAACCAATAGTCTTTATAGACAAAGGCCCCGTCCACACTACTGCGTTTTCGTTTAAAAACGGAGAATTAAAACTAATACGATCTCAGTCCACACCAGCGTTTTATCTGCGTATTAGAAATGATCTCCGTCCACATTAAAACGACTGAAAACGCGGATCATGTGACCATTCAGCAACACTGGGCATGCGCGTGCCGGTGTAAACAGGGATTGACGAATCAGGGAAGGATACGTCATGACTGATAACACCCAATCATGGAGCCAAGCGTCAGCCCCTGCGTCAGCGTTTCTGAAGTCCTACGTTTTGTCCCGTCTACATTAAAACGCTCTCCGGAGATTCAAAACGCAAAACGGAGCTGCAGCGTTTCTAAACATCTCCGTTTTAGGTATTCGTTTTTCCCGTTTTAGTCTGGACGGGAGGTACAAACGTAGCAAAAGGTCTCCGTTTTTAAACGAAAACGCAGTAGTGTGGACGGGGCCTAAAGCTTTAAACGTCCACTTTAAAAAGAACAAATTCGAATCGTAAGCTAATACCTTCTGATTATGTAATCCGTATGAAAGGTGCAGTTCTCTCTAAAGGTGCATCCGGAGATTATGTTTTTAGCTCGTTATTTTTTCAGACGCATTTATAATAACTCACTTATAGCCTACAGCACTGCGGGAAAAATATCATAAATATTCATGTTTTTGGCCTTAGAAAACCAGTAAAATCTACATTTTTTTCCCATATTAATTTGTGAATATTTTAAATGTTTTAAAGTGGGGAAAAAGTCATAAACAAATATGAAAATTCGTTGAGATGTATATAGTGCAGGCTGCTGGTGTGATCAAACTAAAATGTTGGTGTTCAACTTTGCGTTTTAAAAATACAACAACAGTTCATTTTTCATATTGCAACAACCGTTTGGACATAATACGAGATAGAGTTCTTTATTAAATTTTTTTTTTTTAAATGTTAAAAAAAAAAAAAACAATAATTACAGGAATAGCCTCTCTAAACCTCAAAGAAATGCCATCAAGACATCAAAGCAGAAATAAGGGAAAAACACCAGGAACTCCGTGTCTTTCCCTGCCATTAATGCTGGATAACACACTACGTCTCCTTCCATTAATAATAATAATAATGTCTAGTGCGGTGCATGGCTGTGATATAGGTTATAAACCTACCAACCAGGGCTCGAGACTAACGGCGTCCTATCGTCCTGGGGACGATAGAAAATGTGTTTAGGACGAACAGAAATATTCTCCAGGACGCCTACAGGACGAAAGACATTTTGTATGTGTGTTCACAGGGCTCGAATTTCGTCGCGGGTATTGCGCATAATTCTAATCATTCCCGCAGGTCTCCTAATTATAATGCGGGATATTCCCGCAATCCACATAGATTATAAAATGCCAGATGCAATTTCACAAACAGCGTCAGTGTTCAGCGGTGCCGCGTCTTCTCTTCTCTCAAAATCAGTCACTGCTGCGAGAATACACACTCGCATTCAGGAGTGGGACATGACGGGATATTCACGTGAACAATCGGGCTAGCAGTGCATCGTGAATGAAGTTTACCATTTGTACGTCTTACCAGTTTAAACATTCAGGCGATTTTAACCTGACCAGTGCTCGCGCGCTCTCTGGGATGACTGCGCTGCGCACATAGAAAATCCGCCTCAAGAACAGCTGGCCAGTAACAAAAGTTATTTTTCACGGATTATATTGCATTTAACATGCAAAACTATGTCAATTTCGGTCTTCGTGAGTAAAATAGTCTAAACATAGTCGGTTTTGTCTTTAATAAGCATAAAACGCATGCCAGCATAATGAACACAGAATCCATGCCATAACTCTTAAAGAGACAGCAACCATATGTGTCGGTCATTAATTTTGTCGTGAAAACAACAAGTTTAAGGAATTAAAGTTAAAGGAATCAGGATTGATAGCCTATGTAGGCCTATTTAATGTATTCTGGACTAAAATACTATCCACTGTTATTTTCCAATTGATTACTTTATTCAGTTTCTGTCTATGAATATAGTATTAGACCTTCAAAAACTTTTCTCTTTATTTTTCTTTATTTGTATTTTTATTGTATTTATTTGTGCAACTTTTTTCAATTTAATTGAACAATTTAAATCAAGCTTTGTGTTGTGTAAATTCTTAACAACATTTCCCCATTGTAAAAATGCAATGAGTGCAAACATTCAGGCAAGATAAATAATAATTTTGTTTGGAAAAAATAAGTTATTTTTTTAAGTCACAGTAGTTAAATCTGTATCTGTATTGCATGTTCAAACTTTAAAATCATTCATATTAACTGCTTAATAGATTTTTTTTCTTTGGAAGTATGTAGGTTTGGAAATTTCAGAGAAATTCTAAATTCTAAATTAATGCATTACAGTTGAACTAAACCCATTATATTTTAGTCATCTGAATCTTTTTAGTTAATTAACAGCTATGGATGATAACAGCAGGTACAGAAACAGTACTTTGTTAATGATCAATTAATAATTTCTAAATGAAGTATAGCATTATTTACAAACCAGTTGTTTAAGAGTTGTCAGTCATTCATAAGACCACTTAGAAAGTGTAAGTAAATGTAGTAAATACTAGGGGTGTAACGGTACACAAAAATCACGGTTCGGTACGTACCTCGGTTTTAAAGTCACGGTTCGGTACGTTTTCGATACAGCAAAAAGAAAGAAATGCCAGAGAAATTTCCTATTTGTTTAAAGAAAAAATATTTTTAAGTAAGTGTGAGTTTTCCTAGATCTTGAAACTTTCAGGTTTATAAATGGGTCATCTTTGAAGAATGAACAAATAATGTTTTGGTCATCACATTAAAAATAACATTTAAATATATATTTATTTATATAATATTTGAATTTTGAAGTGCTGGAAAAAGATGTGTGAAGTACTTGAAAGCATTTCACCATTCCAGCCAAACTGGTTCCAGTTAGTGTTACTACATTAAATCCATGGTGAATTGTACATTTAGTACAAAGTGTGGGTATGTGTAAAGCTGTTGACTTGTGTTATTCATACAATACCACAAGAAAAAACAAAAAATATTTAAAGTTGTAAATATATACTGTAGATACAATAACATGAACGCAAAATGCAATGTAAATAAATACAAGCAGTTCCTTACTTTATGGCTTTTTTTAACTGGAGTAACCATCTGATGGCAGCTTGCACATAATGACATAGGCACGTAGGGTTATAAAAGATAACGTAAGAGTAAAAGATGCACGCGCGTGCACAACTATCACCCCTGCGCTGGGTGCGCCCCTTCCCCTTTAACCGAAGAGCTAATGCATCGGTGTAAAACACGCATAGGAAAAAAAGAACGACAGAAAGAACGGCTCCCCTCCAGCCGCGACTCGGCTCCCATCGTTCATGTTTATGAGCTGTTCAAAAGAATCGGTTCGTTCGCGAACGTCACAACTCTAGTCCGAACTGATAAACGATCCATGAAGCACATAACGAGCAGCGCAGTTTCGTTCTGCTTTCATTACCCTTGCCATTTGATTTTGCGCAACGTTGTGTTGTCCGCGTCAGCTCGAATTTTGCCGGCAGGAAAAATGGTCCAAGCAATCGTTCGGTTTGTATGCGTACCGAACCGGAAGCCTCGAACCGAAACGGTTCAATACGAATACATGTACCGTTACACCCCTAGTAAATACAGGCAGTTATAAAGCATTTAGTAGTGGTCAGTTAACTATTTTTGTGAGCTAATCTAAAGTGAGGACTATTCATGCTTTGTAAAGCATTTATAAAGGTGATTTAAAGACTCGTATATCTTCTAAACAGTAAAATGTAACTAACACAACGCAGTGATACAGAACATAGAAATATCTAACAGCCTTTAAAAATGCTTTACCAGGCATGACTAGTCCTCACTTTTGATGAGCTCACGAACATAGTTAACTGACCACTACTAAATGCTTTATAACTACCCAAATTAACCCTTAATTACAGCATTAATACATGTTAATAAAGCATTTATTAACACATTAAGTAACCATGACTATATGTCTGAATAATAAGATGTATGAATGTACATTTAAATAGTTTATTAATCATTTACTCACTCTCTCTAAGTAATCGTATGAACCACTGAAAACTCTTAAATAACTGGCTCATAAAAAATGCAATTCTTCATTTAGAAATGATAAATTGATCATTAATAAAGGATGAAAATACAATTATTAAACAAATTATAGATATGCTTTTAAATCAAGAAGAAAGCATTTATAGCTGTATTTATGAACTGCTTATTCATGTCTATTAATGCTTCATGAATGATGAATTAATGGTTTACTCATGCTTAACTAATGATTATTAGCGTGTAGTTATTATAAAGTGTTACCCAGAAGTTTTATTTTGGGACGCTTGACATTCACTTTAGGACGGTTCAAATTGTCATTCAGGACGGTTCCAGGACGGAGGTGAAAAAAGTTAGTCTGGAGCCCTGCTACCAACGTCCATTGCCATGATATTTGGAATGACTTATCGCGAGAGGAAAAAAAGACGTTTTAGTCGCATAACATCGGTTAATGGAAACACCGTCATTTCGCAAAAGTTTTTTATCGACATTTGGAAAATATCGCAAAAGTTTTTGCACAAATCTGTAATGGAAACGCGCCTACTGAGGGGATGCCTGTCACGTGAGTGATTGCCAAGCCCTGGTCATTCCGTGTGAGAGTCTCCCTGTCTCCCTGTTCGACGGAAGAACCATCACCTGGGATTAAGGCAGTGTTTCTCAAACTTTTTCTGCCATTCCCGACTTTAAAGGTAGGGAAGGGTTCGGGCCCCACCTGTCCCCTTGCAATCGCCCACAAAAAAATGTTAAAAAACTAGGCTTGTTAAAAAACTAGACTAGTTTAGTAAATGTTAAACTAGTAAATGTTAAATTTACTAGACTAGTAAATGTTAAAAGCTAGACTAGTAAATGTTAAAAAACTAGACTAGTTAAAACATATTTTATCAACATGAAATTTTAAAACAAAAAACATGACAGTATATAAAAATAATAATGCAATTGTGTCTGTATTTTGCCTTTGATAACATCAAATTCAGAAATGGAGAAAATAAAAGTGTGGACTAGTTTATTAGCTTTATTTTGTCACTTCGCAAACTGCCTGCAAAAAGAACAAACGAAATTGAAAAAGAATAATAATAATCTCAGGGTTTTTTCTGGCTCACAACGAAGCGGAGGTGGTAAAATCCTAATAATGTTTGTATTTTAGGTATTTTTATAATAATAATAGTATTTTATATTTTTCGAAAACTATCATAAAGCTACTGTGTTTCCCACAGTATTGTGTGTGTGGTGTGGACCTCTGCACCCAGGGGGTCCGGGGGCATCCTCCACCGGAAGAAAAGTTTGCACGTTTTAAAGATAAATTCATAAATCTTGTGCACTTTGAAAGCTCAAAATTAATTGATTAACTAATTTAGTGTCTAAAATGAGCCAGTTCTGTAGTAGGCTACACATATGTTCTGAGCCAGAGACAGAGATATATCAGATATTTCCCGCTACAGCCAACAAATTTGTGAAATAAACGCAGATAATCAGTCATTCAACTCCAGTTCCATCAAGTCATTCTGGTCTACCACCCGCCGACCTCTGAAGAATACCGGACGCACCGCTGATCACTCGCTGTTAGCTCGGGTCCAGAGGTCAGCTAATGCTAACGCGGCTGTCAGTCTCAGCAGTACTGTTGTCAATATCGGCCTTTTAAACATCTGCTCTCTTACGGGCAAGGGTCACCTCGTCCAGGATCTCCTGACGGACCATAAGTATGACATTTTTTGTCTGACTGAGACTTGGCAGCAGCCAAATGACTTTGTTTCCCTGAATGAAGCCACTCCACCGGGGTTTGTTTACCGAGCTGCACCTCGCATGTCTGGGAGAGGGGGTGGTGTTGCGGTAATATACCGTGAGAACTGGAAAGTGGTTCCTGTTAATCTGTCTGCCTGCCTCTCTTTTGAAGCTACTGTCTGTCAGCTCTCTGGACCTACTCCCACTGTTATTGCGATTTTTTACAGACCACCAAAACCAAACAAGGACTTTATCTCTGAATTTTCTGCATTTTTGTCTCATCTGGCTACACTTTCACCTAATGTCATATTACTGGGAGATTTCAATATCCATATGGACAACTTCAATAATCCTCTTACTAAAGACTTTATCTCATGTATTGACAGTCTTGGATTTCAACAGTTTGTCAATTTTCCCACTCACAATAAAGGACATATTCTGGACTTGATCTGTTGCTCAGGAATAACACAGATGGACTGTAAGATCACCTTCTTTACACTGATCATCTGCTTCTTTCATTTAATATTAATCTGTCCTTCACTAAATCTAATCCACCACATACTATTCATTTCCGTAAGATCAAGGACATCAACCTGGACAATTTCATAACTCATATCAATAACCTTCCCAGTGCAGAAAGCCTTTCTACAACAGATGAGTTTCTCACACATTACAATACACATCTTCAAAATATTCTCAATATTCTGGCTCCACTCAAAACTCGATCTGTCACTTTCACTCATACATCACCTTGGTTCACTCCCACCCTCAGGAAACAAAAAGCAATAGGCCGCCGGCTGGAAAGGCTCTATAGGAAAACTGGACTTACCGTACACAAAGACATGTACACAACTCACATCCTCAAATACAAAGATTCCATTTCTAAAGCCAAAACATCCTACTACTCCCGGCTAATCAGCTCCAATGAAGGTAATTCAAAGGCTCTATTCTCCATTTTTTCCAACATTACAAAACCACCTGATTCACTTCCATACCATCCCTACTCCTCTGACTTTTGTAATAAACTGGCATCTTTTTTCACCCAAAAAATCCAACACATTCACCAGCAACTCCATCCCTCAGTCCTAATTCCACCCATTTTACCATTATTTAATTCAGTTCATTCATTATCAACATTTACCATTCCCTCTGTAAATCAGATTTTTATTCTCATTCAGAATACAAATACCTCATCCTGTCAACTAGACCCTCTCCCTTCTTCTCTTGTTAAAGCTTCCATTTCTGCTCTATCTCCTCTCATTACTAATATTATTCATGCCTTCCTCACCTCTGGCACTGTACCCCCCTCTCTGAAAACTGTGGCTGTCACTCCCATACTTAAGAAATATGGTTCTGATCCAACTGACCTTAATAACTTTCGCCCCATTTCGAACCTTCCATACATCTCCATGCTTCTTGAAAAAACTGTTGCTGCTCAGCTTCATACCCACCTCTCTTCCAATAATCTTTATGAACTTTTTCAATCTGGCTTTCGCCCTCTTCATAGTACCAAAACAGCCCTTCTCAAAATTACCAATGATCTCCTCCTTTCGGCTGACTCCGGTTCACTGACTATCCTCCTCCTGCTTGATCTCAGTGCAGCCTTTGACACCATCTCACACTCTATCCTTCTTGACAGACTTTCTTCCATTGACATCACTGGTACTCCACTCGCCTGGTTCCGCTCTTACCTTTCTGACCGCTCCCAGTTTATTCAATTAAAGTCCTTCATAGAGGTCGACCGATTCATCGGATTTGCCGATTAATCGGCACCGATAGTTGATTGGTGGAACTATCGTTATCGGCAAAAATCCGCACCGATAGTTATTTCCTGGTTTCGTCCGTTGCTGGGGCGGCTGAGAAGTGCGCGCTGTCATTCATTACACAGTACGAGAGAGCTGAGAAGGGTCTGGCATCATGCAGTACAAGAGCAGCCTCTAGAGGTGTCATAAAAACTATCAACTGATGCCTCGTGTTGTTTATTTCGACACGTGACACTGCGCGCTGCACTGAGAGCGCGCGTTGTGTGGAGAGCGGAGATCGCTGACATCTGATGCTCGTGCTAAAGCACGGACAGCGAAAAGGTACAGGGAATTTTGTCATATCATTATGAACGGATGAATTTGTTGACTAAATACTGCATTAGTAGAGAAAGAACCGCACAACAGTATGTTTGTTTGCCTTCGAGAGTGGCTGAGAGAACGCACATAGTAGGCTACCTCAAGCGGCTAAAACACTGACACAAAAATACACCTAACAAGTCCGACCCGAATGTTTAATGTTTAATGTCACAAATTGTTCCCATCTATTTGCATTAGTTTATATCCAGCTGGTCACTTTGATGCATTCATTATGCAGCGACGTTGCATTAGAGACGTATGATAGCAAACTGATATGTTCATACAGCCGACAAAAACAAACGAATCAGAGAAGCATTCGATTTCGGTTCTTTTTTCACCATCACTTTAATACATATTTATTTTTATTAAATATTCTTTAAGTTCTATAAAATACAGGGCTCCAGACTGCGACCAAATAGTCGCATTTTGCGACTAAAATTTGAGAGTGTGCGACTAAATTTTACATCCAGTCGCACATGTGCGACCGGTAAATTTGCCACACGTTAAACGCATGGTAAGCGTGGAAGGGACGCGTCAATGAATCC
The DNA here is from genome assembly GCF_016745375.1 of Pimephales promelas. Next base: position 15,349 of record NW_024121567.1, on the reverse strand, counting down.
GTGACAAGAAAAGCGCGAAACGTCTGTGGGAACATGAGAGACGGAGTGAGACGGAGACAAATATCACAACCTGATGTGCGTCTGAGCAATAAGCGATCTATCGACACGTTACCTAGCAGCGAATACAAACAAAATGAAAGTGGAACTAAAATACGCAACTCATATAGGCTATGCTTCACGGACCGTTGGCGTTTTTATTGGACCAATAATAGACAGAGCAGCGCATAGTGGAGCCCCCCGAACCACCGACAGTAATAAAGCCCCGAACTTGCCAGTCGCTGGTTAACACATTAATAACATTAACTAAGGTTAATAACTGCTGTTCATTGTTTGTTAATTAACATACTAAATGTTTAAATTAAGGTTTTTATTTGTTAACCATAGTTAAAACTCTATGAACTAACATGAATGATCAAGGTGAAATTGTATTGCTCAAATATTAATGCTGTAAACATTTATATTGCATAATGCACATAGTTAAACTAGCTAATAATCATTGTTAACAAATTGGACTTGCAACATGTTATAGCTAAAGAAACACACATTTAACATATTTTAATGTTTAAATTATTTTCAGATGGCAAATTTTGTTATTATTTGAAACGTCTTTTTTTATTCATTAGGTTGGCTTGAAAAAGAACAGTTAAACAGTTACATTTGGAATGTTTAATTTGTTATTTAGAGTATTATTTTTTGTTTGTTTGAAAGAATGCCTTTTATGCCAGTTTTTTGTATTTTATAATAAAGTTCAGCACTGTTTTACTTGGAGTGTTATGTTTGTTTTTATCCAGTATCAATTTTAAAAACTATCGGTTAATTAATCGGTTATCGGCAAGTACAGCCCAACCTAGCTATCGTTATCGGTAAAATCTAATATCGGTCGACCTCTAGTCCTTCATCTCTCATCCCGTCCCTGTCACATCTGGTGTACCACAGGGTTCTGTTCTTGGCCCCATGCTTTTTTTGATCTATCTTCTGCCCCTTGGTCACATCTTTAGGAAACACAACATCCATTTTCATTGCTATGCGGATGACACCCAGCTCTACATCTAACCGACTGCCTTCATGAAATAAAGTCCTGGTTCACGTCAAACTTTCTCAAACTGAATAGCAATAAAACTGAATTTCTACTCAGTGGCACTAAATCCACCTTAAGTAAAGAATTTTTCAATCCTCATTGACGGCTCCTCCATCTCCCCACCCTCTCAGGTAAAGAGTCTGGGGGTGCTTCTCATTTCTTATTTGTGCATCCTCGTTTCCTTCCCTTGCTTCCTTTCTTTGCGTCTCAGCTCCACCCCCTGTAGGACGTGAGGGAAGGAAGCGAGGAAAGGAAAGGAGGACAGAGGAATCGAATAAAAGCTTTTTTATATCCATTGGAGTACTTGATGACTCGAGCTTCACTCCACAGTGTCATCAGCAGCGCTAAAAGGATCTGCCCTTATGTTGTTGAAGTTTGGTTATTTAATAAATTCATAATAAATAATAATAAAGATAGGCTATACTGTTGAAATATTTGAGATGTGTGGTTTATATAAACTGCAAAGGTAAAGTATAAATTAAAATGATTGTGACCGATGTGAAGGGGGAGGAGAATTGACACGTGCGTCACGTTTAGTCAACATAACAGTTCCGCGTAGGATGCACCTGTGTATCCTCGCTTATGACTCCTCAGGAAGCCTCCTATCTCCTCGATCCTCGACTCCTCACGGTGCAATTAGAGAATTGAGATGTCCTTCAAGATGGCTGAGCTCGATCGGTTTCCGGGTCATAGGAGGGAGGACGGAGGAGCGAGGAGACGAGGAGGGATATTGAGAAGCACCCTGGGTGTCATCCTAGACAGCACCCTCAGCTTCAATGCACATATCAATGATATCACTCTTTCAGCCTATTATCATCTCAGAAACATTCATCGTCTTCGTCCTTCTCTCACTCCTCTATCCACTGCTGTTCTTATGCATAGCCTTGTCACTTCCCGAATCGATTATTGTAATTCTCTCCTGTATGGTCTCCCACAAAAAACCCTCCGTAAACTCCAACTTGTTCAAAATTCTGCTGCACGTATCATTACTCACACACCATCCATAAAGCACATCACCCCAGTTCTTCAACAGCTTCACTGGCTTCCTATTTCATATCGTATCCAATATAAAATCTTGCTCCTCACATTCAAAGCCATCCATAACCTAGCCCCCTCATATTTGACTGATCTCATTCATATTGCCAAACCAGCCCGCTCTCTTCGTTCCTCTTCCTCTCTCCATCTCACTATCCCGCTCGCCCGACTCATGACTATGGGGAGTAGGGCTTTCAGTTGCTCAGCTCCCCAGCTCTGGAACACTCTACCCCCTGACCTCTGCAACTCCAATTCTATCAAACACTTTAAATCCACACTCAAAACTTATCTGTTTAGACAAGCCTACTCATTGTGATCACATATGTATTATACTATTTATGATGCTTTTTATGATTTATGTATGATGTATTTTAACATGTTTTTATGCAAGTTTTTACTATAGTTTGTTTTATTGTATTTTTTGTAAGGTGGCCTTGAGTGTCCAGAAAGGCGCCAAATAAATAAAATGTATTATTATTATTATTATTATTATTATTATTATTATTATTATTCAGCGCGGTGTGTGACCATACTGTCTATGGGTGTGACAAGCAATGATGCGTCACCATGGAAACCATAAAGGGAGACGATCTAAATAACGGCACCTCTAAAAACTTTTAAACGTGCGTGTTAAAAGGTTAAGTAAGGCTTACATTTAAATGTGTCCTCGTTTTGTTTTGAGTTTATGCTCGATAAATAAAGGAACTAATAGAGTTGGGCACAAAATTACCACATTTTCTCCCATTTGTAGCGCCCCACCTGTCATGTTTCTATTCCCCACCAGTGGGGCGCGCCCAACACTTTGAGAAACGCTGGATTAAGGTATCTGTAAATCGTTTCGTTTTCTCCAAAAGGAGTGAAGGGGTCATTTTGTTTAGCCACGCCGAAGAACACAACCAAAAACAAGACTGCTAGTCACTTTGTAAAGACGTGTAAGCTGAGAGGAATTTTGTCAAAGCTGACTAAAAGTGATCGAGGATGGATAATTTCAATGAACTTGATGAACCCGTGATATCTTCTTTGGGGTGTCCAGGCCTGCAACGGTTAACTGTTAGGTTTTAACGCATTTGCCGGCTATGGACTGGGGTGGGTGAATCACGTGTAGTGTTTGTGTAGTAAAACGGTTTTAATTTGAACGACACAGAGTTGCTTGGTCCCATTATTGTCTCCCACACTAAGTGCTTTACAGATTTACTAAAGATAAAACTTTTGTGAACTATTGTGAAATAGTTTATTTTGTGACGTTTCCATTAACCGATGTTATGCGACTAAAACATAATTTTTTCCTTTCGCAATAAGTCAAATTCTTGTTATTCTTATTTTTAATCGAAAAAGACGTGTGTTATCCAAGCATTAATGGTAAAGAATACTTGGAACGGCTGGTGTTTCTGGTTGTTTATCCCTCATATCAGCTTGGAGGTCTTGATTGTGACATTTCTTTGAGGTTTAGAATCCAGTATTCCTGCAATTCTTTTTTCCTTTATGAATTTAATAGAGAACTGTCTCGTACTCTGTCTATACCACATCATCTACGTCAGGTGACCTGTAGATGCGCAAAAACAGTTTCCATTGCAGTTTTGCGAAATATTTGTTTTTCGAATTGCCTGAAAAACCACTTCCTGCGAGCATAAAATGTTTTTTGCGATAAATGGGAGTTTGAGAAATGGTCATGTTTCCATTGGGCATATTTTCAATTCGCAATTTCAATTTAGGCCTCTTCAGACATCGTCATTGCATGATTGTCGTTTCTCCAGCATGCCGTTTCTGTCCATGCACTGAAACCCTGGAAACGCATAACATTTCTGAAAGCTGGCATGCCACTAGGGGTGGTGTCCTCCCATCGAGAAGTGATCATGACCGATGCTTCACTAACAGGATGGGGGGGAAACCTGGAACCAGAGGGGAATTGGTGACATGGAAATGAAGGCAGTGTTCTTAGTTCTTACACTTCTTACCAAATTTGATGGGTCGTCAAGTGCTAGTCCGGTCCGACAACATGTCAATGATCTTTTATTTGAACCATCAGGGCAGCAACAGGTTTCTTGCTTTTTTACAGGTAACTCGCAAGATCCTTAAATGGTCTCAGGGCCAGCTGGCTTTGTTAAAGGCAGTTCATCTCCCGGGATCGGACAATCAAGTGGCGGATGCTCTGTCTAGGGATCTGCTACCCATGAGTGGCTGAGTTGCCTGTTGTATGCAATCCTTACTCTTCCACTTCTGTGGGAAACATTACACCAAATATTCCTATACAAGCACAGGGTGCTTTAGTTGCATCCCGATGGCCGAAGGTTTCTTCTCCTTCTGAGTCTGTTACAGGGAGAACAATGGCAGCTTCCCATCAGCTTTAAAGTGCTATGTTTAGTCAACCACTTCTTTCAGACAGACGGATCAGTTATTTGTCTGTTACGGTGAGGTAAGCAAAAGTGCACCTTTATCCAAACAGATACCATCATGCTGGATTGTCGAGGTGATAAAGTTGGCGTATAACAAATCTCATAAAACCTTACCAGTGGGTGTTACTTGTCACTCCAATAAGGCCGTCTCGTCGTCTTAAGGCCCGTACACACCGGGACGAATATCAGCGCGCGTTATTCGTCAGCGTTTTTCAACGCGTTTTTTGTGTTCACACCCAAGCGTTTTTCGCTGACGATGAGCCGAATGAACATGCAAATTCATTCCCTGACATTAGATGGCGCTTAATGTAAAACAGAAATAATAATAGAATACTATACTAGGGTGATCATGTTCATGTCTCAATGTTTTATTATGACAGACAAAAAAAAACGAATGAAATGATAGAAATGTCTTCTGTATTAGAAAAATAAATATATAAATAATAAATAACTAAACGAAATGCCTCCAAATGTAACAAAAAATAGCTCTCACAAACTTACAAAAACGAACTAACAAAATCTATTTATATCTTTAGTTTTCATTCTCTTTATCTTGTTTTTCTTCCTCGTCCACCTTGTTTGCCCATTTATATTTTGCTGTAGAACTGATCTTTCCCAGCAGTTTTTGTTTGAAAACCAGGACATTTTCATCACTTAAAAACAGTCAGGACAGGACGTGGAAACAGGACATGTGTACGCAAAGTTGAGATGTTGCCCAGAGATAAAAACATAGCACTAGTTGTCGGATGAACAGATGCACGAGACGAGAGTTGTCTAGAGTTGAATCTAACTCAGACTAAGCACACTATGCGCAGTTCTCATCTCAACTCAGATTTCTGTAAAGCACAAAGTGATCGTTTTACACATGTCCCGGGAAAACAGGACTGTTGGTCACCCTATACTATACTATTATTACAGAAATACTAAAATAAATATTATCTTATAGCTCTTTATGCTCCGAGACCAGCAGCTCAACATTCATCTTGCCCATAGGTATCTTATCTCTTCTTCGCCGTATGTGTGCTCGGCAAGACCGTTTTGTGTTTGAGCGCCCTCAAGTTGTGTTTTACTGTAACTTCAGAAGTACCAGACACGTGAGCAAACCCGCCAATCTCGTTGGTCGGATAGGTTTCGACGCGGCGCGTCAAACCAAAAAAACGAACCAGAGGCGTTTTTTTAAAAATGACGCTTTTACGCGTGGCGTTTTTCGCGTCGATGTGAACACTCACATTGGCGCCCATTGTTTAGTCACGAGGCGTTAAACGTCGACGAATAACGCGCGCGAAATTCGTCCCGGTGTGAACAGGCCTTTAAGCCACTTTATAGGGAGTGTCATTGGCAGTGTCTGCGAAGCTGCTACCTGACTATGAACCTTCGCGCAGCTCTACAAGGTTAACGTGGCTGCTGCCCATGATGTGAGCTCTGCAGTCCTTCTGGTGCAACCCTGATGTTTTGCAAGTGGGTGGCTTTCCTCATGAGTACGTTGATATGAATCATCCACTAGTTTTTAGCATCATCTCTGGCGGTCAGGAAAAATTAAACAGAACGCTAGTTGAAATCTATTCACAAAACTCAGTTTACTGAGTGTATCGTTTTATTTAGGTGTAGTCTACATGTGGCAATTGTGTTAAAAGCATACTGTACACTGATAACAAGAGCTGCAGTTTGCTGCAATTACTTAGTAAAAACATATAATTTTTGAACTTTATACACGTTTGTCTTACACAAAATTGCATCAAACTAACTGGCTATATACACGAACAGCATTGGCATTGGTTTACGTTCTTGATCAAATTCAAAAATTACTTCATAAAGTATATGAAAAATATATTAAAAAAATTAGTACATATACAAATTCAGGTCCAAAATGTTTGTACGCGTTTGTCGTAGACACGAAATCATAATTAAGCATAACTAAGTGGCTATAAAGCCAGCTTATTATATAAAGCCAGGTATTTGATAAAACTGAAACATTAGGTCTGAAATTATAAGTACATAAAATAAGCTATCAAAATCATGAAAAAATGAGCAGATTCTCTGCTCTCAAACGCTGGGGGCGTGTCCGCTGGCTGTGCTGAAACCACGCCCACTCACGGGAAAGCTGTTAACGGTGATATTAGCTGATTAGCTTTTGGAGACGGGAGAATGAAAGCTGAGGCGGGAGATCGTCGTTTCAGCCCCGTTCACCAGTAACAGCGGATTATCAGTGAATTATCAGTGAATCCAAGTTGTCTCTGAGGAAAGTTTATAAAACGATCCAGTGTAAAATGATCACTACAGAGGCGGGTGTTGGGGGTGATCCTCAGCTCTTCATCAAGGTAACGTTAGGCTCTCTAAAAACCTCTTCTTGATGTGATCGTTTTTAAGGGAATTTAAATGAAGATACCGATCTGTTTTGTACATGATCGCATCCAGGTAGTAGCCCATGCATGTCCGTGTCGAAGGCATAGCTAGCTAGAAAACTATAGGCTCAGCTGTAGTAACTAATAGTACTGACAGTCACTCGCGATTGAGCGGTGAATGCGAATGTGCTCGGGGAGTGTGTGTGGAGAGGGGGAGATCAGACTCAGTGCGTCATCAAATAGGGGGGTGTCCAGCAGCTCATGGGTTCCAGTGCGTCACGGAGCCCTGTTTTAGCCCCGGCCAATTAATCCGTAAAATTGCAATGGTGAAAAACTGTTTAACGGTCTAACTCCACATTTCAGTACTTCACAGTTCACAGACTTTGTAATATGTTTTAGCAATACATATGTAACATTTATAATGTGTTTAGAACTTTTTTGTAGAATTGACTTTACAGGGACTTTAAAATGATTAAGTCTTAGCCTACTTACAGATTGTGGCCCAACAACTGCTGCCTCTGGTTTTAAAGTTGGAACTGCTTCATGTTTTAATACCACTTTCTTGTAGCCTGGATGCCAGCCCGAACTCCGCCCACAACATTTTTTGGTCGGGAAGTTCGGTCTGGACTCAAACCATTGAGGAGTAATTATGATCAGACAAGAAACGTTCGGGCAAGTGAAATCGCAATCAACCACCCTTTTAATATTATTATGGCAACTTGGAAGAAGACGCCGTGGTCAAACGAGGAGGTGCAGACTTTCCTTTGTTTGGTTTCCGAAGAGAGGATCCAGCGAGAGCTTGATGGGGCAACAAGGAACGAAAGGTGTCGCTATGATGACAGGGTACTATTTGTGGCGGTACTGTCTACAAAGGAAAACGGAGCGAAAAGCGAGCCAAGTCGAGGCGAGTTGATAGAAAAGCACCATAATAAACTCCTGCCTAATAACCAGTCACTTACCTGCTGCTGTGAAAGCGGTGTAAAGGGTCTGTTCGGTGACATGATGACAACTGACACCCAAAGTCGCTAATATCCAGTGTGGCATTTTCACTGAAGTTTCCTCCCTGTGAAAGCAGTGGAAATGGCTCCTCTGGAGCAAGGAACTTCTCATAGACATGCTCAGACATCTGAAAGCTATATCACAAGAACAGATACTGGCATCAGAATTGACCTTACAAAATTGTAAGGCCTCAAATTGCTGCGCTAAGAAACCTTGTTGCTATCTGCCATTTTGTCAATTAAGCTTTAAATCTTAATGAACTGTCAGACACATACAAACTTAACCCTAACTACACATTAGAACAGTTGATGACTATTTCCGGCGACATGACAACGCCCTAATTTTACACTTTATTATTATGTTCAATTATATATAACATGGGTCCTACTTGCCCTTTTACAAAGTCTTGTTTTTGTTTTTGGGGCATACTACAATGTTTTCATGCTTGATTGTTAAAAAAAAAACATTACTTTTCACATATTTTACATTATTACAGCTCTTCTCTCAGCAGTCTGGTTGAACAAGGCGTTTTCGATGAAGCCTCTCCTTCCGAAATACAAAATATGCTGTGATTGGTTAGCAGGCCCGGTGTGTTGTGAACGGATTTGGCACCGCTTAGTCCACATTTGGAAATGTCATGCCCCTTCATAATAGTGAATTCAGCTCTGGTGTTGATAATTAAGGATGGCATCAATTCAGACCCTGACAATGTTAAATGAAAAAGAGGATCATGTAGAATAGATTTCAAGCATGGACTTTGCAAGCACTAATTTCAAAGAATGTTTCAGAGTGGTACTTTTTTGTACATTTCTTTTTTCATCTTCTCTAGGACGGAGATTATTTAAATGATTAACCTTATGACTTCTTTAAGGTTACAGAGTTTTTTTTTCCAGATCTTGTGATCTTTGTTATGCTTAAACAGCAACATTACAAACTAACTAAAGTTGATAAAGCATTATAGGAACCCTTGTTTAAATCACAAAATATGAGTCAGAAATTCCTGGAATATTAAGACACCTTTTTTTCTTTGTTTCACAATACTCAGTTACTGATTGTAAACTGGGGTTGGTGTCTTTAGAAGTATCTGTGCTGAATTTTACATGAACAAATCACAACAATCCTGTGCTATGGGCACAACGATTGATTGCGCTCCTATTTGAAGCTTCTGCTTTTCAAACACGCAAGTGAGATAAAGGCCTATTTTGTAAAAATGTCTGTTTTGACAAGCATCCACGTAAACACAGTCTAAAGTGAAATTAATACTCATATGGTCTTAGTTTCCTGTTTACACTTAGTGCATTTGGGGTCTATATGACCCCAAAGATGCATAGAGACATTGTACAAAAAATATACATTTTAATAATACAAATTATATATCATTTTTTTCAGTTACTTCTCATCTATATTTTTATGCTGTGTTTTGGGGGATATGAAGTACTTTTGTACCTATTTACTGGAGAATTCCTCAACTACAGTATTAGCATTAATATGAAATATTACATTTTTATGGAAAAAACAGATTAATGATGATCAAATTTATATACGAGTTGTTTCTGGATATTGATCTAGGTGTCTGATGCATATTTTTACCATCTGCTGGTTAGATATTTTTTTGTAATTGGAAAAATTGGAAACTGGAAATTTTAGAACACAAATTCCATCTCATTAAAACATTTAAATTATAAATGGTCATCAATATTTAAGGCTGTAAATATAGTGAATATGTATTAAATGCACTACTGTCTGAATTAAATGATTTTGTGATCCAAGTAAATACCCGAGCTCTGTTATTAGCAGGCCAGCTACCATGCTACACAGCTATAATCATCAGTTAGGCCTCTATAAAATTACAGTTGAAGAATACATAACTTGTGACGTTCATTATGGGGAATAAGTTAAAATTTTTAATTGATGTCATCCTTATTTTAGTCACTCGGATCTCATAATATCAGCGATTATCCTTCCACCTCCGTAAACTCATGACCGAAAACATTTCACTCTCTAACCTGCCCGATAACTGCACTCGGAATAAAATTAACATTAATTAAATAATTTAATACTTATATTTTACACATACCTGTAGTATTATCTGTTTTAAGCGTACGATATGACCAGCACGAACATCAGATCTCAATCCTCATCCGCTTGATACGTCACTCTTCTTCTTCTTCTTCTATGGATTTATTGGCGGGTTGCATACCAACTTTGTGTTGCATACCGCCACCACCTGTGCTAGAGTGTGAAGTGATTTCAGTCTAGAAGTATGTTAAAAGATGACTAAATTCTAGTCCTAAGACCACTATTCTTTATGAATTTTAAAACTGACCTTACAATTTCCCTGGATCCTTGTTTTGTGTTCAATATGTTATTGATTGTAAATTCTTTGCATCCCATTTCCTTTAGTTCACTTATTAAATCCTTTCTTTCCAGTTCATACCTGGAACAAAATAACAACACAACTGTTTCCTTTACTTGGCATATTTTGCATAAACCAGTACCATGTTTCCCTATAATATGAAGTGTTGAATTAAGTTTTGTATGTCCCATCCTTAGTCTTGTTAAAATAACCTTTGGTTTTAACTGCCATCTACCGGAAACACGACGGTACTGTCCGCGTGCACGCGAAAGGGGGTAGTCTTTAGCCGGGGGGTCGGAATTAGGCACAACACCTGCTACTAGCCTTTAGCCCACTAGCATTCCACGCGTGGCCGTCTCATTTTACACCCGTTTTACTGAATCCTGGTTATTTCCGGCATTTCAGTCCTAAATTAGTAGTGATAGTTGTGGTATCACTACTAATTTACTGTTCATCTGTTATAATGGCGAACATATCAGATACGTGTCTACCTCTGAGTGCAGGTGAAGCGTGGACATGCTACATGCTCATGTTATTTTACTGTTTTATTATTTAATAATTACCTGTCAAAGTCCTATACTGTATATATAGCAATATTTAATAAATTCATAAAAAATCTAAATCAAATTGTTTTCTGCAAAGTCCAGCAGATTATTGTTCTACATCTCAATGTCTACCATTGTGGTGATTTTCATGTTGTTTTACTATTTTATCATTTAATAATTACCTGTCTGGCTATAGCCAGAGCTATATACAATATTTAATAAATTCATAAAAAAAATCGAAATCAAATTGTTTTCTGCAAACTCTAGCAGATTATTGTTCTACATCTCACTGTCTACCATTGTGGTGATTTTCATGTTGTTTTACTGTTTTATTATTTAATAATTAACTGCCAAAGTCCTATACTGTATACTATATAGCAATATTTAATAAATTCATAAAAAATGCAAATCAAATTGTTTTCTGCAAACTCCACCAGATTCTTGTTCCACATCTCAATGTGGTGATTTTCATGTTATTTTACTGTTTTATTATTTAATAATTACCTGTCAAAGCCCTATACTGTACACCTGGCTATATAGCAATATTTCATAAATTCATAAAAAATCGAAATCAAATTGTTTTCTGCAAACTCCACCAGATTCTTGTTCTTCATCTCACTGTCTACCATTGTGGTGATTTTCATGTTGTTTTACTGCTTTATTATTTAATAATTAACTGCCAAAGTCCTATACTGTATGCTATATACTGTAGCAATAGTGTTAGTAATGGAGTTCATTTATTTCCCTTTAGGTTAACTAATCCATTCTTTTGTAATATAATGTAACATGATATAAACTAATCAATATGTTTTTATTGTTTGAAACCTTTTGAGGACCCTTTTACCATAGCAAAATAAACTTGTCGACTCCTTCTGATGTTGTATTAGCTATACATGGGTCAATTTTTGACCTATGTAACACATTTTTGGCAAATTTCCAGAAGAAAATGTGAAGTGGTGCTTGCAATGGCAAATCTCAGCACCCGGTTGCTAGGGTGTTCCAGGTGGTTGCTACAGTGTTCTGGGTGGTTGCTAGGTGGTTGTTAGGGTATTCTGGGTGGTTGCTAGGGTGTTGCTAGGGTGTTCTGGGTGGTTACTAGGGTGTTGCTAGGTGGTTGCTAGGGTGTTCTGGGTGGTTATCTTCCTGCTCATAAAACATCATAAGTAGTAAATATCAATGTATAGTAACCTAATGATCAAGTACCCTTTGACCAGAAATGAGTTCAATGAGTGTTGCTAGGTGGTTGCTAGGGTGGTCTGGTTGGTTGCTAGGGTGTTGCTAAGGTGTTCTGGGTGGTTGCTAGGCGGTTGCTAGAGTGTTGCTAGGGTGTTCTGGGTGGTTGCTAGGGTGTTTTAGGTGGTTACTATGGTAGTCTGTGTGGGTCCTATGGTGTTTCAAGGTGGTTGGTAGTGTCCAAATTACTATAGAGTTTTTGTAATGTTTTTGGCAATTAATTTATATATCATCAAAAGGAGTCCATAAGTTTTTCAGAAATAATTTCAATAGGTCAGATGTGGACAATTCTATATGGCCTAGGAATCCTAGGAAATTATTTCTGAAAAACTTATGGACTCCTTTTGATGATATATAAATTAATTGCCAAAAACATTATAAAAACTCTATAGTACTCTATAGTACTACATACTAGGAATGCATCCAGGAATTAAAACAGCATTATATGCAGATGACAGAGCAATTTGGAAGAGGGGAAGAAATGTTAAATATATAGTGAAAAAAATACAAGAAGCAATTGAGAATGTTGAGAAATGGTCAGTGGAATGGGGATTTAGATTCTTTATTTCCAAAACGTGCTGTCAGTTTTTTACTAAAAAGAGGATTTCAGAAAATATTAAACTTTATTTATATAAACAGCCACTAGAAAGGGTAACACATTTTAAATATTTAGGTTTATGGTTTGACTCAAAATTGACTTGGAAAATTTATATCAAATATATTGAAGAGAAATGCAGCAAAGTACTAAATCTAATGAGATGTATAGTAGGCCAAGAATGGGGGACTGATAAACAATCTTTAATCAATATATATTGTGCTCTATTACGATCCATTTTGGATTATGGATGCATTATTTATGGATCAGCATCAATTAGTATGCTAAAAAGGTTAGACGTAATTCAGGCTCGAGCTTTGAGATGCATCACTGGAGCAATTAGAACAACTCCAATCTCAGCAATGCAAGTGGAAACAGGAGAGCCCCCATTAGAAATAAGACGTCAAAAATTATCTGTTGCTTATTGGATCAATTTACTTGGGCATAAACAGGATCATTTTACAAATACAATAATAGAGGGGAGTTGGGAAACGTCTCTGGTTACGTATGTAACCTTAGTTCCCTGAAGGGAACGAGACGCTGCGTGTAAACGCCGTGGGAACGCCTCTGCGTGATGAGTCATGAAGCACGTATGAAATCTGTCCAATGGCGAGACGGATGTAAATGGCGTGTAAACGCCGTGGGAACGCTAATACCAACGCCGCCATGCGAGCAGGTGTCCGTTGTATGAATATCAGAGTGCACATTCTGACGAAAGCATCTGCGCCCCTGGGGTGGAGCTGAAGTCCAGATGGTAAAACTTCACAAATGTGTGTGGTGAAGACCATCCTGCCGCCTCACAGATGTCACACAAGGGAACTCCTGATAATAATGCCTTAGAGGCAGCCTCCGGGTTGAATGAGCCCGGACAGCCAAGGGAGAAGGCTGACCGGAGGACTCATAAGCAAGTGAAATGGCCTCGACCACCCACTTATTCATTCTCTGCTTAGACGCCGCAGAACCTCTATTAGGAGGCCCAAAGCAGACAAATAATTGTTCTAATTTCCTCCACAGGGCAGCTCTGTGGACATACGCGTCTAAGGTCCTCACCGGGCAGAGCAGATTTAGTTTCTCCTGGTCTGGTGTCCGAAACGGAGGAGGACAGAAGGCCTGTAGCACTATAGGTTTGACAACCGTAGTTGGAACCTTCGGAACATACCCTGGTCTAGGGAGGATGAAAGCCTTCGCCATACCGGGAGCAAATTCCAAGCACGAGGGGGAAACCGACAGCGCCTGAATATCTCCAATCCTCTTTAGGGAAGAGATGGCTAGGAGAAAGATGGTTTTGAGAGTAACAAACTTCTCAGGCACCTCATCAATGGGCTCGAAAGGGGCTAAACAGAGCCTCTCCAACACAACCGTTAGATCCCAGGTCGGTACCCTCATACGCACTACCGGCCTCAGCCTCAGGATACCACGAAGGAAACGGGTTACCAGGGGATGTCTCCCAAGAGAAGCTCCACTCAAAGGGACATGGTAAGCGGATAGGGCCGCCACGTACACCTTTAGTGTGGAGTACGATAACCCTGTGGAGAAGCGTTCCTGAAGGAATTCCAGCCCTGCCGGCAACGGGCAGTTAACTGGATCCAACTGTCGCTCTCCACACCAAGAGGTGAACAGTTTCCACCTCAAGGCATACAACTTCCTCGTGGATGGGGCTCTGGACTGGAGGATGGTCTCCACGACCTCAGTCGAGAGACCTGAATCTATGAGCTGGGCCCCCTCAGAGGCCAAGCCCACAACCTCCACAGTTCCGGACGGGGGTGGAGTATCCCCCCGTCTGCTTGAGAAAGAAGGTCCCTCCTGACCGGAATCTCCAGAGGAGACCCTCGAGAAGGGAAATCAGGTCCGCAAACCATACCCTGGTTGGCCAATGGGGGCCACCAGAAGTACACTGACCCCCTCCTGGCCGAATCCTTCCAGAACCCCTGGGAGCAGAGCAATCGGGGGAAATGCGTACAGGGGTGCCCTCGGCCACTCCTGTACCAACGCATCCAGCCCCAATGGAGCTGGAGGACTCAGGGAAAACCACAGCGGGCAGTGTGAATTCTCCCTGATGCAAAGAGGTCCACTTCGGCCGACCGAAGTGTCTCCAAAGGAGCTCCACCACCTCGGGGTGAAGTCTCCACTCCCCGGGCCTCGGCCCTGCCTCGACAGGATGTCCGCTCCCCGATTTAAGTATCCTGGGATATAAATCGCTCTCAGCGACCGAAGTTTCCCCTGGGACCACAACAGGATCTGGCGCGCCAGCTTGTACAATGGACGTGAGCGCAGACCCCCCTGGTGGTTTATGTAAGAGACCACAGACATGTTGTCTGACCGGACAAGAACATGATGATCTCTGAGTCTGGGAGAAAGTTTCAAGCCTGAAACACCGCCATCATCTCTAGACAATTTATATGCCATCGGAGATGATTGGTCTTGCCACAGCCCGCGGGCCGAGCGACCACTCATGATCGCTCCCCAACCCGTGAGAGAGGCATCCGTCGTCACCGTTACCCGGCGACACAGGGCTCCCAGCGCAGGTCCCAGGGACAGGAACCAAGTTCTTCCACATAGCCAGGGCACGGAGACCACGTCGCGTGACCTTGATCTTGCGGAGCGGGTTTCCCCTTGGGGAGAACCCCTTGGTCCTGAGCCACCACTGTAGTGGTCTCATGTACAGCAGGCCGCACGGGTAACACGTTGGATGCTGCTGCCATCAGACCCAGAATTCTCTGGAATTCCTTTACAGTGAGTGACTGGCCAGCTTCACTTGCTTGACAGTTGAGAT
>NW_024121566.1:4183521-4425229 GCF_016745375.1 Pimephales promelas | reverse complement strand
TTTGGAGTTTCAAAAAGCATGAGTTAAAAGCATGGAGGAACATATGTCAGGGGAAAGAGCTATATATTTTTGCTCAGAGAGGTATGTGTGCCATGTAACATGTTCACTCAGCATAAATGTTTCCACTGATGCAAGTGTACCACAGATGTACACAACAAGGAAAGTAGCGCACGTATGACATTTACGTTCTAAGTTGAGAAGCTCAAGAGCAACATGTTTGTTACCTTACAAGGAAGCTGTAAGACTGTGTGATGTATAAAACTCAATGTCACATTGTACCACCTCAGAGAAACATGTAGGCATGACCGGGTGAGAGGGTAGAGATACATGGAGAAACGCATAGACCAGGCATGAACACAACATCATGAAGTTTCTCTCCTGACATATATAAATTTATAATAAAACTTTCTTGGCAAGATAACTGGTGTCCGGTCCCGTAAATTGAATAATAACGGGGAAACACAAGAGGCTTTAATTCCAAGTCTACATTGGCGTCACGAGGAACAGGATAGCATTCAGACATTTGTCTCAATCATTCAAGGTAAGACTTTTTCCTATTCTACTAAAAAATAATTTGAAGTCTGCCTGATGATTGGACATTGACTGAAACTGCTTAAAAGAACTGTGTTGTTTAAAGTACCAGTTGTTTTCCAATGAATATATGTAGAAAAGAAAAATAATTTAAATAATGTTTGAATTTGATGTGGCTTATTTGAGTTGCTCTGTTCAGTAAACCTCTGAAATATTGAATGATGCTGGGGAAGTCTTTTTCATTTTTTGAAAAGACTTTAGGAAAAGTGGATCTTTTTTAGAAAAAAGACCATTTAGTCAAATATTTGGAATAGCAGTAAAGCAATTTAGCAATTTGCTTGGCATGACTGGAAGGTGGTTGGAATATGGCGAGACTGTAAAAACTGATGGCAGATTAATCTCTAAAATATTTCCAACACACCGAAGAATCGTTTAGAAAACGAGGAATAGTGTGTCAAAGCGGTGATTTATAGCGGTTTAAAAGTGGCGGGTCTGTGCTATAGGACGCACAGGATTCCGTATTTAGAAATACAGGCGCCCTAAAATTTTAAACACGCTGATTGAGCCCTTAGAAGATGGGGTATCAATGGAAATAGGAGCTAGAATTGTGTGTTTTTTCGATTTTGACAATAAGCTGTTCAGTATTGAGAGGAAGAGGTTGATCTGAGAGCAACTTCAAATAGACTAAATAAAATTAAAAATAAAAAAATAGAGCAACAAATACACAAAGAAAACAAATTATTAGAGTTAACTTTGTTTTGTTTTTTTTTGTTTTTTTTTTTTCCTTTCCCCTTCTTTGTCTTTGAGTATAAGAGAAGGCGAAAGGGAGAGAAGGAGAGAAGCAGAGAGAGAGGGAGAAGCAGAGGGACCCCCCCCCCCCCCCCTTGGAATTCACGCACAGTAGATATACATCCAACACACACACACACACACACTCACTCCCAAAATATCACTGCTGTTTGAGTGCACAGTCACAGAGTGACAAATAATTTGCAATGGCAGAAAGTGGTCTTAACAGCCGAACAATAGCTGATTGGTATTTAAAAAGAAAACAGAAAAAGCAAGCTAAGCTTTTGAAAAAAGGACTGGATGTTAATGCATCTTTGGATGTGCAGCTAAGCTGGTTTGATTCGCAAAAGACTCCATCAAGTCAAAAGCATTTCCAATACTGGCAGCTCATTGGATTGTGAAACAAGGTGGAATCTTCTGTGGCATTGATGGATGTCCAGCCCACTTTTTGAAGCAATGAAGCCTCAATTTGAAGCATTTCACAAACTGAACAAAATTATGTCTATTAACTGTTCAGATAAAGAAAACACAACCAATGATAATTCATTTGATCCAGATTGGACAAATATAATAACTGAAGCTGAAAAGAGATATTCACAAGCACCAGTGAAATCTGCAACCACTGTAACGCCTCCACCTTACAAACCAATTTATCCACCTTTGCCTGAACAATGTACAAGTTCATCTAAACCTCTGACGCAGCCTCAAGCTTTGAGATTAAATGGTCCAGTTGACAAAATGTATATTGCATCTGCACAAGCAGCTCCAATAATAACAAGATCTAAAACAGTTCATCCCAACAGAGACATGCTGCGCTGTACACCAGCTTGTAATTATGGATCCGACTGGGGTGATGAGACAAGAGATGACGACATGATCACAATTGACAAGATCGGTCCTGAACTTTCTTCACCAGTAATTAAAAAGGAAGGATCTGAATTAATGACAGAAGAGAGACCATTCACTCCAGGTGAACGACAAGCCATTCTCACAGCCTTGCCTCCTCTGAAGAGACAAGATCCAAACACAGAGTTTTGGCGAGAATTAGACTCTCTTGTCGAAGCACATCAAATGACACTACGAGACATTCACACCATTGTGAAAGCTAAAATCCCAAGAGACAGATGGGAACGCTTGCCAGCTTCAATAACAACTGCCCAATGGATAGATTTGTGGGTTGATGACCAGGGACGACCCCTGGGTCTTTGGCAAGCCTTAGATGTATTCCGAAAGAAATCCAGGAAATCTTGGCAGTGGTAAAATTCCCTTCACATTAGTGACATTGATTAAGCAAAAGGATGATGAATCTCCAGATGAGTATGCTCTACGTAAGTGGAATGCTTATGAGAGATGGGCTCTCTGTGCTAAGAAACAACCTGACAGAGATGATGTACAGTTCATTGACACACTTGTGGATGGATTGTTCATTATCACTTGGAGTCAACCCAGGTGAGACATTTGACCAAATCATGCAATGGGCTGGCCGTTTGGAGATGGCTATGAGGTCAAACAAAGAAGAAGGAAACAAGCCATACCGAAGAGGAGTGGCGACAGCTCAATACAACAAAGACACAAAGAATAAGATGGTTTTCTGCAGCAATTGTGGAAAACATGGACACGTTAGACGAGATTGCTGGGCTAAAGGAGGTGGAGCAGAAGGTCAAGGTCCATCATTTAAACAGGTCAGTACCAAAGACTATAATGAAAATTCTCAAGAGAAGACGTTGACTGAAGCACAAGTCCGTCAGCTCATTGAGGGAATTATGCGTCCGCAATAGGAATTAGCGGCCCCCTGTATTAGTAAGAAAAAAGACAATCGCCTTTTCGTTAATGCATTAATAGGGGGCCACCCATGTGATGTTTTGGTTGACACAGGCGCCTCAATTTCAATAACAGATTTGAACCTACCTACAACAGATGAAACTATGGAAGTTGAAGGTGTTGGAGGTGGTATCACAAAATTTCGCAAAAGTATTCAAGTTCCACTGCAAATACATGAAGATGAAGTCTTATGGACATCTTTTTGGGTGGGGCCGAATTCACAAGGAAGCCTAATTGGCATGGACATTCTTCCATTGTTAAACATGATCATATTCACTGACAGTCGTCATATCGCCACAACTGCTGGATAATACCACACGAAGATCGCACATGTAATCTAAGGTCTGTTGGTACAGCAAAACCAATTATCAGGAACTGGACAAAAGATGGTGTGTGGGGTCTTCTATGCAGTTTATATCCAGATGTTTGGGCTAAACACAAACTGGATTGTGGTAAAGCCAACATTGACCCCATTGTTATTGAGGGACCGACACATGCCCCTCATAAACAATACCCTATCAGACCTGAAGCAAGACAAGCCGTAGAGGAGATAGTGGCTGACTTGGAAGCTGAAGGTATCATCAGACAAACGTCATCTACCACTAATAGTCCTGTCTGGCCTGTCAAGAAATCAGATAACTCATGGCGATTAACCATTGATTACACAAGACTTAACAGTGTAACACCAAAACCGCATCCTATTGTAGCCAATCCTGCCACTATTCTGAATGATATTCCAGGAAATGCTAAAATTTTTACGGTACTGGATGTACTGTCTGCTTTCTGGTCTATACCTATAGACAAAAGATCTCAAGAGAAATTAGCCTTTACAGTAGGCGCAAAACAATATGTTTGGAACAGACTCCCACAAGGTCTTAATATTTCTCCTGTTGTATTTCATAGAGCTTTGAACCAGTTCTTAACGGAGCAAAAAGCTGAAATTGAGAAATCAGGAAGTGTCTGCCTCCAATATGTTGATGACTTGTTGATTGCAAGCCCAGATGAAAGAAGCCATATATTTGCTCTGAATGTTGTCCTACAAGCCCTTAGGAAAGGGGGATTTAAAGTTAACCCCGACAAAGCACAGCTGGCCAAATCCAAAGTTATCTATTTGGGCCAAGAAATATCTATGGAGGGAAGGAGAATGACAACAGAGCGTGTAGAAGCATTACGACAACTTCCAAAACCTCTAACAGTTACAGGAATGCGGAAGGTGATGGGACTTTTCAACTATTGTCGTCAGTATATACCCGATTTTGCTAGCATCACCAGCCCTCTCATTGACCTGTACAAGGGAGGAAAGCCGGGAGTGGAACAGATTAACTGGACACCAGAAGCTGAGGAAGCGTTTACTTCTATGAAAGAAAAACTGACTTCAGCTCCAGCTTTGGGACTTCCCGATGGACGATTGCCGTTTCATTTGTGGACCAGTGTAGGAGATGAGACGTATTCAGCAGTACTGTGTCAAAAACCAGGTGATCGATACAGACCAGTTGGATACTTTTCCACAAAGATTCCTGTCACTATGATTGGGCAACCACGATGTATACAAGCTCTCGATGGTGCCACATGGGCAGTGGATGCTGTTGAGAATCTGATAGGAGCACAAACTATCATATTGCACACTCCACACAGTATAGTGACATTGTTGAACAACACAAACATCAAAACCATAACCGATGCAAGAAGAGCAAAATGGGAAGCTACTTTGTTGAACAAGGATTTGAGAGTGGAAATCATCAGAGACACGTCTCTTAACCCTGCAACAATGATGCTGGAACCACATGAGGGAATACCACATGAGTGTGTAAAACAAGTAGAAGAAGATAGCCTTGGTCCTGTTAATCCAATCCCTCTTGAAAATCCAGACAAGGAGTTATGGGTTGATGGATCCAGTTACTATGTTGATGGAAAACGACACACTGGATGGGCTGTAGTGCAAGCTGATGGAACTGTTGTGAAGAAAGGAGCTCTTCCTGGCAAACTTTCAGCACAAGTAGCCGAGCTTATAGCACTTACAGAAGCTCTTGAATTATCTGAAGGAGAACGAGTCAACATCTATACAGATAGTCGATATGCTTTTGGTGTGGTCCATGACTAACTTGCCCTGTGGAAGAGACGTGGACTCATCACCAGCAATGGGAGCGAAATACAACATGCTTCCATAATTCGTCGCTTGATTACAGCATGTCACTTACCTAGAGAAGCAGCCGTGATCAAAGTGAAATCTCATCAATCTGACAAGTCCAAAGAAACTCAAGGAAACACGGCAGCAGATGCAGCAGCTAGAGAAGCAGCTCTACTCCATCCTACTCCTGTTACCCTGGTAAAGGAAAATACCAAGGATAATCCTGAGCTCCATCTTCTGTCATATCAATTGGAGACAGATGAAGAGAAAGAACAATGGATAAAAGCGGGAGCGAAAGAGGATGATCAAGGAATCTGGAGAATTCCAACAGGACAAGTAGTGATGCCTATCGGAACAAGAAGAGAACTAATGCAGCTGTATCATGGAAAAGTGCATGCTGGAGCAAAAGCAATGAAAGCTCAAATCAGTGAAACTTGGTGGTGGCCAAGAATGATGAGAGACATTGATGATTATTGTAGAAGATGTTTGATATGCCTCAAAGCAAATGTGGGAAAATCTGTAAAGGTGCGAATGTCACATGCACCTAGACCAACAGGTCCGTGGACACATCTCCAAATTGATTTCACAGGACCTTTGTCACCTAGTGGAGGGTATCAGTATATACTTGTAATCATGGACAGATTTACAAGGTGGGTGGAAGCATTCCCAACGAAAACTTGCACTGCTGAAGCGGCTGCACGAGTGATGGTTGAAGAAGTTTTTCCTCGCTGGGGTCTTCCATATGAGCTCGATTCTGACAATGGAACTCACTTCACTGGAAAACTGATGAAGGAAGCAATGAAATTGATGGGGATTAAACAGAAGTTTCACATCCCATATAGACCTGAGTCTTCAGGCCTAGTGGAACGGATGAACAGATCGTTGAAAACCGCTCTTACCAAGGCCATTCTGCAAACTGGCCAAGGATGGCATAAGTTGTTACCCGCAATTTTGTGGAATCTGAGAGCAACCCCGAACAGAGTAACGGGACTGACTCCTTTTGAACTGATGACTGGAAGAGCAATGGTTCTGCCTCCTGATGCTCCGCCGCCTGCGGGAACAGGAGGAGACTCTACTTTGTTCCAAGAGAAGTTACGACGTTATCTCACAATGCTGGACAAAGCAATCAAAGACAATAATAAGAAAGTGCGAGAAGCTCAACAGCAATGGGATGAAAAACATACCACTACTGACATTCCACACATTCCCGAGTTAGGCAGTTTTGTTATGGTCAAACGTATTCCCAGGAAAGGTTTAGAACCTAGGTGGGAGGGGCCATATGAGGTACTCTTAACAACAGATACAAGTGTTTGTCTCAAAGGGAAAGGTGTAGGAACAGATAGATGGTATCATTGGTCACAAGTTAAACCATGCTTAGTGAATGAACAAGATGATAATGATGGCTTATGGCCTGAGATTGAGCAATGTTCATCCATTATTTTTAAAGATTGGGAACAAAGAAGTGATGCTAATTATTCCTTTGCTTCCATTTCAGGAATCAATTCCATTGACATTGATTAGAGATGGTTGCAAGTTATTCTCGATACCCAACGATGATGGTATGCTTATTTTTAACTTTACTTGGCATTTGTCAAGAAAGCCACGCTTTATGGACTCCTCGAGTTCAAGAGATCACTCGGAGTGCAACTCTGAAATCTGGTCAACATTTTACCCTACCCTTTATTTCCAGATGGGGATTATGGGATTGGGTGCCACGTAATGACACAGACCTTGCTAAATATCGTAAGGGCATCTATGGAGGATGTAACTTTTACCACCAATGTTACAAAAGCAGAGTAATTTGGCCGGTAAAAGACGGGGGGTATACTGGTAGTGCTCAAAGACGAGAAATTTGTGCAAGAGAACGATGTGAAGTTATAGGGTTAAACCTCATAACATCTACTAATGTGGAAATTAATTTAGTTCTGAATCGTACCCACATGCTTACAATATGGGATTCATTGGCCCAAGGGTGTATTTATCCCATAGGGTTGCCATGCGAAGGGTTTCTGAGGGATCCTTCCTCAAAAACAACAAGATTTAAGGGAAATTATGTACGAGTATGGCATTCAGAAGATGAGAGTGAATATTGTGAGACTGAACTAGAAACTGGCGAAATCGGAAGGTGTTTTTATCTTTCTGCGGAGAAGACAAACAAAGCAAAAACATGCCCAAATACAACCATTGCACCAGCTCATGGTATTTTGTTAGCAAAAGAAACCAAAACCTTGATAAATGAAGCCCATATGGTGCAACAACGAATTAATTATAACTTGAATTCTCTTCTTACCGTTTTTGATCAGTCTTATTGTGGTAATTTTACACAAATAAGAAGTTGGTTGGGAAAAGAAGTTAAATATTACACCTCTAAAAATCCTCTGAGTAGAAAAAATCGTAAAACTCGAAGTATATGGGGAGATATTGCGGGGGTATTTGGTTCTGTCAATTCAATCAGTAATACTGCTCAAATGAATCAGTTAAGTAAATACACTCAGTGGGTGGGAACAATGAGTGGGAAAGGACTCACTGAGGCTCTTCAGGGTTCTCTGCATATTATTGCAGCGGGTCAGCATCTTAATGATGCTGCAAAGGAATTGGCAGATGCATTAATAAAATCGTCTGATTTTGAGACGCATCGTGCGGCGTGTTTATTTTTAGCTCAGAATTTAAAGGATCAAATGGTAGAAGATATTCAAGTTATTCGAATGGGACAAGTTCCTGAGCGAATAGCAGAATCATTGTTAGTGGTTTTCGGGAATCAACTTAATTTGACTTCTGCTAAACATATTCCATTAGTTAAAATCGCTATTAATGAAAATTTGTTGTCAGGTTCTGGAATGTTACCTTTGATTATGATATGGCCTCAATATGGGAAGCGTAATATTATGACAGTCAGGAAATTCCAATCAATGGGTGTTAGGCAAGGTAATTCAGTAATTAGATTAGGAAGAAATGGATATTGGGCTGAAGGTGATACACCAATGATTTCTACCACAGACTGTTGTGTCGAGGAACATGAGTGGGTAATTTGCTCATGCTCTACAATGTTTAGTCTATCTCTTAATGGTTCTGCTGTTTGGGATGTAGTTCCTTTGAGTCAGGCCACAGGTGCATGGCAACTTTCAGAAGCGCAGTGGTGTATATTACATGATGGAACAAGTGAAAATATGATATACGGGGGAAAGTTGTGTCCAATCCCTCCTGATCCATTTTGTCTTGAAATTCTCTATCCTCTTCATTTGGGTGGAATTCATGTTCCACATGTGCAATTGTTACAGGTAGAACCACAATGGTGGAATAATGACTTAGTAGAAGAACGGAATTATGAACTCTTTGAGATGGTTAAAATAGTTAGAAAGAGTGTAAAAGCAGCTCAAGACGAGGGAATTCAAGCAATGGGTCATGTTATAGTAGCAAATGGAATAGCTAAATTGATGTCTGAAAAGAAACTAACACGAATCCTAGGGAATTTATCGTGGTCAGATTGGATAGTTTTGATCATGGTAGGAGTTCTTGCAGTCATGTTCATGATTCAAATTATGATATGTGTTACTAGAAAAAGAAATACCAAATCTGTCAAACTGATTATTTCTAACCAAATGGATAAAACCAAGGATGGAGTATACAGCGTGAAATAGGGAAATGTATGCATTATTCCTTACAAAGCATTACCTCACAAACAATGAACACCCGCTTACTGATTCTCAACCCCAAGGGATAGGACCCTTTTACATCAACGTTTATTTTAATTTCTTATTTTGGCTCGGAACTGGGGGATTTAATTAGTTACGAGTTAATTAATTAATGAGTCCAGGCACGAGCAGAAGACTTATTAGTTTTTTCTTTTCTTAGATGATTGGGGTTCATTTTAAATACATACACATAGCTATTAAAACACACATAGTATACGGGGACATAACACGGGTTGGGGTTTTGTTCTTTTTGTTCTTTGTTTTGTTTTTCCTTTTCTATTCTTCTGTTCGTTCTGTCTATTTTCTTGGTCTGCTATTTCTTCTCCTCACTATCACTTCTATAGGTTGGCCACCTGGGAATGATGGTGTGGAACTTACGGCCGTAGTTCCAGTGGAGGGAGATGAAGACTAAAATTTCATCTTTTAATATTATTTCATTATTAAATATTATGTATCTGTATTATTATTCTTTATTAGTTTTCATGATCACTGTATTATCCTTTTGGAGTTTCAAAAAGCATGAGTTAAAAGCATGAGGAACATATGTCAGGGGAAAGCTATATATTGCTCAGAGAGGTATGTGTGCCATGTAACATGTTCACTCAGCATAAATGTTTCCACTGATGCAAGTGTACCACAGATGTACACAACAAGGAAAGTAGCGCACGTATGACATTTACGTTCTAAGTTGAGAAGCTCAGAGCAACATGTTTGTTACCTTACAAGGAAGCTGTAAGACTGTGTGATGTATAAAACTCAATGTCACATTGTACCACCTCAGAGAAACATGTAGGCATGACCGGGTGAGAGGGTAGAGATACATGGAGAAACGCATAGACCAGGCATGAACACAACATCATGAAGTTTCTCTCCTGACATATATAATTTATAATAAAACTTTCTTGGCAAGATAACTGGTGTCCGGTCCCGTAAATTGAATAATAACGGGGAAACACAAGAGGCTTTAATTCCAAGTCTACACCTTAAAATTTTTAGTTCATTGAAATGGAAAAATGTGAGTTAACGCAATGAAGGACATTACTCAAAATATTATGTTATCTGAACTACATAAATTATCTAAGTTGATTTGACAAAAGAGAAAATGTTGTGATTACAAATCATGAAAATATTTTTTTACAGTAGTGAAACGGGAGTGTTTATGCAAATGACTATCATTTAAATTGTCACTCATTTAAAACACTCCAAATGAATTAAAAATTAGAATAAAGTTAAAAACAAATTCACAAAGATTTTTGTGAGAAATTCTCCAATGCATATAAATACAAATATTCCACCCAATCAATTTTTTTTGTAAATAAGACCCAATGACTTGTATGTACTCGGTTTAGATTACTCTGCGCCTAAATACCTAAAAATCCATAACTGAATGTAAAATGACAGCACGGATGAAGCTCTTTCATTAGAATGTACTTTTTACTGTTGTAATTATGGAATCCCTGATCCTGCTTCGTGTCCATAACTCCAATTCACCATGACAGGCGGATATACATGGCATTCCATCAGTGTTGACAGCCATCAGCTCATCCTTATATCATTTCAGGCTTCAGTACCAATATAACCATTTGCCAGTGATATTTTTTTCTTCACTCTTCAGCTGGAAAATCCAGGATAACCCCACTAGGGAATACAATTCTCTATGACAACTGGAACAAACTGTTGCTAGGAGACAACAACCGACCGCAATCACACTAAACTTCAGTAAATGTCAGTCTTTAATGAATGTCATCACCCTCATTATGATTAACCTTATTCAAATGACTGTACTGCTCATTATGCTAAGGGTGGATGTTGTTTGTAATCAGCCAATGAAGTTATTCAACAAGTACCTGATTTTATGCATTCATGACGCACTTTAAGACCTCCTCGAGGAAGGGTTGAATAGACATTTTGCGGCTATGACATGATGCTTGGAGAGACTCATCTAATAGCCTTTCCAATTCAGGTCATCTGAGGTTCATCTAAGTAAAAAAGCCTAAAAACCTCTAACCTCGGGCTCTAAAATATCACAAACCAATCAATGGGTGTCAATCAATGACTCCTCAGAGGCCTGTTGCATGAAACCGGTTTCAAAATTCTTTTGAGCTCTTTGTAATAAATTATTTAAATTCAGTTGATTCACATGCATTGATATAGTCAGTTATGTTCCTTCTCAAGCTCTTGCTGCAGCAGCAGATTATTCCTGCCTTGTAAATGCGTTTAGATTCATGATATTTGCCATAACGACAATCTCTTCATCTAGAACAGAGTGAATTGGCTTGCTCTCTCTATGTCTGCCATTCTTTTTTCTTTTATATTTTGTTACCAAAGGCTTTGTTTTTATAATAGGGACATTAGTTTGGCTGTAATGGTCAGTCTCTTGCAAACAGGGTTGGAAATGAATAGAGATGCACTGACAGTGCTAGGAAAGTTCACTTTCTACATGAACTAGCTCAAAGTTTAGTTCACACATTTTAAAATTAACTAGTTCAGTTCATAGTTCATACATCACAATTTTGAGTTCACAGTTCCAAAAAAATAACTAGTTCATGGTTCTTTTTTCCATATGTAACTGTGAGTAGGGATGTCCCGATCCGATACTCAGGATCGGTATCGGCTCCGATCCAGCCATTTTTGCGGGATCGGGTATCGATCAGACGAGGCAGATCCAAATCCGATATTGTGCGTATACTATTATGTTATTGTTAAGCCCCACAGAAGGCACAAAAACATTCTAAAGTACCATGACGTTTTCGTGCACTCTATTATAAGTGTTCTGAAGCCATTATGTCAGAGAGAAATTAATATATAAGTCATTAAATTCAGGATCACGTAAACGTTTTCATCTCGCGGCTGTCAATCATTCTCCATTCAGCACTCAAACAGCGCGTCGCGTTCGGTTACAGTAAATGATGAAACTATCTTCAAGATGATTCAATGTTTATACTATTATACTTTATCTGTAGATTAGGGTCTATATTTTCACATAAAACAACATTATCTTGCTGTAACTTAATCGTGTTACTTTCTACCATGTGTCGGACGCTGTCGGTTAGATCACAAGTCAGAGCACTATTGTTCTTCACGCGCACAGTTACTTGAATTTTTAAACTGTTTAAAGAAAAGGCTCAATAAACTATTGCATAGATAGATACTGTTTAATACACTGTCCATCAATATGTATTTCCTTTATGCTTTGAACTTTTCAAAGCGGACTCGACGCGCAGCGTGCATATATCTAAAATAATTATCATTTTAAATTTTTGTTATATTGTTTTTCATGAATGTATTTTACAACAATACAAAGAGCAATATTTATTATTCACTAATCTAGTTTATAATAGCATTTGAGCATTTGTCATTGATTATGATCATATATTTTGGGGATTTGTTGTTTATCTTTATTATGAAGCTGTATGTAGATTGTGTTTAACACACACCAGAGTGATAATGAGTTTAACACACAATTATAGAAATTCTACTTGCTTTAAAAAAAACTGTAGTGGTATTTACAATGTAGAATGCTGCTGTTTAAATTGTTTTAACTTTAAACCTGTTGGTAGCTATAGCTACCTTTAAGTACTGAAGTACCTGCATTTTATTTTATATATATATATATATATATATATATACACACACACTGGAGGTATATTTTAAGGGGCTAATTGAGAAAATTGCTATATTTTTTATTAGTTTAAAAATAAAATAAAAATATCGGATTAATATCGGTATCGGCAAAAGCTAAAGCTGCGGCATCGGTATCGGTATCGGAAGTGAAAAAGTGGTATCGGGACATCCCTAACTGTGAGATTTTTTTTTTTTTTTTTTTTATTATTGCCACAGCCCACATACAACCACACACAGCAATTATTTTATCGGCGGGCAAAGTTTGCACAGAAATGTAAGATTTGTCCCAATCCTCACCGACCTTGTCTTAAAACGGTACGATACAACTCATCCTCGATGCTTTGTCGACTACATGCTGCTTTTTGTTTTGATGACGCACGTGGTGCAACACTGGTGGATGGTGTTGCCAGATTGGGTGTTTTTTCGCTACATATTAAGGCTTGTTTACGTGTGTTTAGTCGGGTTTTCGTCTGGAAGGCTCCATAGAAATCTGGCACCCTATTGAACAAAGTTAAACATAGAGAGTGCGTTTACAGACACCAGAATGAACACGTTCACAGTAACGTTCATCGGGCAGTAAAACAGTACGTTCAGTTCACGTTCGTTCAATGAACGCGTTCAGGCACAACACTGTGTACCGATTACAATTTTCTAGGCCGATTCAGATTTACGATTTTTGAGAGTTTGACCTGCCGATACCGATTTTAGCCGATTCCAATTTCATTTTTTCTAACCACTTAACAGCAAACACAAATATTTATTTTCTCTTTTTCCTTTAGTAGAACATTTTACATTTTGCACAGAACATTTTTGAACAGTAATCGCTATAAAATCGGACTAAATAAAGAACTCCTGGTGTGGGAAATTCATGTGTTATGGAGTGTTATGGAACAACCATTTCCTTCTTTTCACATCCAATATCCAACTAAAAAAATGTGTTCATTTCAAAAAGAAAATTCATTTTCTTTTCTGACATATACTTGAGATATACACCATCTCTACATTTTTTGCTTAAGCCTAGTTCACACTACATGATTTTAAACCCGAATTAATCCCGATTTGCAAATCGTTGAGCTCGCCGACAGGTTAGGGTGTTATAACGTGCAAATCGCAGGGGATTAGCGGGCGATGAACGCTCGGCAAACTGTTAGTATGAAAGAGCCAACAACGCATCAAAGACGCTCGCAGACGCCTCGCAGGCACATCGCCGAGCCCAGAAAAATATCTAGCATGCTAGATATCCAGAGCTGTCGCACGACTCAATCTCAGTGATGTCATGAGCTAAAACCAATCATCAGGTCACCGGGTAAATCTTATTTTTTTTCTTTTTTTGCTTTTTTTTCTCAGAGCAAATCATTGCGCAAACAATTTGCAGCACTAGTTTCTGCCTGACATCCATATTCGTGTGTTGTGTTCTTCGTCGTCTTCACTTGGTATTGGCGTGCGTGATGTTTCGCGTCATTTCCGGTTCGTTTTATCGCATGATTTTTCGTGACAAAACGTGGTTTGTAGACAAGATAGAATCGTTGGGTGACAGAGTTGTTGTCAACTTGTTTAATGCGTTACCTCCTGTTGCGAATCAATCACGTTGTGTCGTGTGGTGTGAACAGCTCAACAAATTCATCGCACGGTTAAGCTCGACTTTATAAAAACATGTAGTGTGAACTTGGCTTTACCAGCCACAGTGGCTGGTGGTGGATGCCCGATTTTACCAGCTACTTTTTCCCGCATTAAAAATCTATAAAAGAAAGAGCACTAGAATATTTTGAATTGCTTCAATACATTATTTTTTATTGTTGCATAAGTGATGTGAAAAAAAGCCTGCGAAGACGAAGACCATGGTAAAATTGTTGGTCGGGAGCGGTGTATTTCTGCAAATGGCAATAGGACCACAGGACCACAGTGAGCCTGCTGGACTTTATCTAAACCAAGTTAGATTTGTTTGTTTTTCTCAACTCTAAACCTAGTCTGAAAAAAGGATTTTTTTTTAACAAGCTTCATTCCAACAGGCTTCAGGCAAAAAAACACAGATCTGGCTGCTCTTGTTGTCAGGTGCATTACACCATCCGTGCCAGAAAACAACTGCTATAAGATGTTGTTGTATTATTCTTCCCATTTCTAAAGCTCATTTTTTACTGTTGTTAGCAGCTGACTTCAAGTGTACAGTTCAGTGCAACATGGAGAGCAGTGACAGATGATACCCAGAGGAAAACTATCGCTCGGAGGTTGTTCTTCTTTCACAGCTCAAGAGTCATAACGTTCTGTTGCGCATTAATGTTGTCTCAGATGTTTCTCTTAAAATCCCCTTGGAGGAATGAAATTAGAGACAAACAAGATCATCATTAAGTATGGAGCTATAAAATTCATAAGACCACTTTGAAGTTTGTCTTGGTGATGGTGACACCGAAGTCTGCCATCACGAGACCTCTTCTGAAAATCAAGAGGTTTTCAGTCCTGGTTGTGTGGATTCACATCACTGTATGTTTTATTTGTTTCTGTTATTAAACATACCGGATTCAGATCACAGCCCATTAGTAGAGAGCTTTGTGAACGGAAATGAGCATGTGAGATAAATAAGAGATATACAAAATGTGCAGTGCCTGTGGGTCCCTGAACCAGGTTTGAAAACCATTGACCTAAAAGACACGAATGAGATCACTTGGGTGTTCTTCTCAGGAGAAAAATCTGAGATGAATATTCAACAATCAATTAGCTCTGAATTAGGAAAACAATTGGAATATTTAAAAATAAATGAGCTCATTTGTGATTTTCCAACCAGTCCAACAGCCAATATTTGACCATTTTGAAATATCTGTGCCCATTTGGCAGATTAAAACAACATTTTACACATTGTTGTTTTTTAGGGTAGACAAACACTTAATAAAAGCAATTTTTATTAAATAACATTTTTAAAGAGTTAAATGTAGACAACATTACAATTAGTCATTGGCCACCCACTAATGAGACACTCACACTAGCTGGTTCCATCCAAAGTTGCGAAATAAACTTGAGCAAAATTGGCATATCGCATTAAACATTTGCAAATAAAGCACGCTTTCCATCCAATGACAGACATCCCAACCTACAAGAATTCATTTCAGGGAGGTATATCTCAATGAATGTATTGTTGAGGAGGATGGAGGTGGGGGGGGGGGGGGTATAAAATATGGTAATAAATATAAAATATGTTAATATGTTATATTAACATATTTAAAATATGTTTAAAATAAATATAAAATAAAATATATTAATATGTTATATTAACATATTTTATATTTAATAAATATTATTAATATTAAATAATATTATGTATATTATATATTAAATATATTAACTAATATTATGTATATTACATATTACATAAATATTAACAAATGATTGTTTTAATTATGGAATTCTCCATAATTAACTCCTAAACTTCAGTAGAGAACAATTCTTTGTAAGGAAGGAGGGGTTTCTTTATTGTACATTTATTTGCATGTAGTATGTAGCCTATGGGTTGCGCTGCTTTAAATTGGTCAGTGCAGTTAGCGCCGCACTGACTATTGAGTGTCGCTAGGAAACACGTCCGCGCTGCGCTGACGAATCTGCCGCGTGGCTCGGATCATTGAACCGTGCAGATGACATGTCCGCACGGCGGTAAAGCCCCGCTGTCTCATCCCACTTTTGGTTTGTTTGGCTTCCCATATTTCTGCCGCGCGCTATGTATGTTATACACGCAGTATCTCGCTCTAGATTCCGGGAGATTTTAACTCATTTGCGGGCATCAGGGAGACGCTATCAATATGCGTGAGACTCCCGGAACTTCCGGGAGACTTGGGATGTCTGCAATGAGTCAAAAAGAACAAAATCGTTACTTCTAGTAGAAGAAGCCACTGTATATCATTTTAATAAACTTGAACGTCAGATCGTGCACATGAAACAGATACTTGAGGCAGAGGTGGATACTTTTGGGAAAGCAGTCATGTAAGAATGTAATTGGCTTTATGCCCAGCTGCACAACTTCCTGAATTTAAGCCAGCTCCTTGTTTCCTGTCTGCCATTATTGGCCAAATTGATTAATTCAGGTGTGTCTGATTATTGTTGCCATGACTACTGAGGTCAAGCACACCTGAATTAATCAATTTGACCAATAATGGCAGACAGGAAACAAGGAGCTGGCTGAAGTTCAGGAAGTAGTGCAGCTGGGCATAAAGCCCATTGTTCTGGGAGGGAATTATACTGAGCCATTTAAACGGGATCGGTCCGCTGGTTACTCCAGTTAGCCTATGCCGTCCCATCATGCAACGTCGCGTGACTTATTTGATGTCCAAAGAGAAATTTATTTAGAAATTTAAAATGTGTTTCCATCGTAGTTTATGCGTAGGTTTTCTTATCGGAAATATTTTTTTTTGCAAATCTCAATTGAGTGAATATGTTTTATGTATATTTTTAGAATTTGTCTTTCTATCCACTGTTTTTTTTTGTTGCAATATCCCAAAATGCGCTTAAAATTAGGTGGATGAGAACCAACGCATTCTCATCCTAGGACTTCATATGGTGACTTGTTTGACATTATGTCTAAATCCGATGCACATGGCACCCTTTAGCGTCAATAACACGCTTCGGTTAAGGGTAGGTTTAGGTCTGGGGTAGTGTTATGGTTAGACCATTAGGAGGCACCTTCTGGCCCATATGTATCTGCGTCTCATATTGACGCTAAAGGCTGCCATGTGCGTCGGATGTAGACATAATGTCAAAAGCGTCAGTATATGACGCCTTGGGGATGAGACCAGGCTGTAAAAACAGCTACTGAGACATGGACTCCAAAACCTAGTGAGCTCTATATACCCTACACAGGCAGCTGCACCTAAAAAAGTTCTTAAAATGGAAGCTCATGTGATCGATTTGAAATGTGACTCTGCCTGCCATAAATAGCATTCCCAACACAAGACAAGAGAGACTATTTACATTTGATTGCAACTGAGTTTAGTTAACACTACAACAAAACACCATTTAAGAGTTTGGAGTCCGTAAGAATTTTTAATCCTTTTATTCAGAAAGGACTAATTAAATTGATCAAAACTGACAAAGACTGTTACAATGTTACAAAAGATCTCCATTGTAAATAAATGTTGTTCTTACGAACTTTCTATTTATCAAAGAACCCTGAATTGAGTTTCCACACAAATTAAGCAGCACAACAGTTTTCAAAATTGATAATAATAAGAAATGTTACTTGGGCTCCAAATCAGCATATCACAATGATTTCTGAAGTATCATGTGACTCTGAAGACTGGAAAATGTAGATATAGTATGACTGTTTTATATAAATCAGCCATTTAGAATTAAATGCTGCCTTGCCTTTTAGAACAGACAGTGTTTTGAATATATTTATGTATGATACTTTAAAATGCTCTTGGAGTTGGCATCATACTTTCTAACAGCCAGCCAAATGGCAAAACAGACCAGAGATGCACATCCAAAGGGATGCAAGATGGTCCTCCAGTATGCCCTGTCTACAAGGGCAATGGATTTACAGCATTATAGACCATTTTGCAAGATGTAAACAACACTGATCTAGAAGCACTTCCTGTTTCAGTTTTTTAACACTACATAAAAGTTAGGATAAAATACAACCTACAGAACATGTAAAACTCAATCAAGAAGTTCAACAAATATCTTTAAGATGTTTTCTTTACATGTAAAATAAAGAAAACAGTTACAAACTGAAACAGGAAGTGTTTATGCACCAGTGTTGTGTACACCTTGTAAAATGGTCTATAGGATAGCTGTAAGGTCTATCATGTTTAAAGTGGTTGGAAACAACTGGTCTGTTAGCATGAAACATGTAAGTAGGTCATGCTTCTGGACTGGTCTCTCCGTTTTGAGCTGACTGCAAATGTAGAATAACACATGAAAGTGAAATGCAGAAAACAGACTTTTGAAGTCTTCAGATGGGCTTTGTGAAAGAACATCGAAGAGAAAAGAAGGTGGTGTGTAAAGACAGCAAGAGCGAAAGAAAGGCAGCGAACAACAACTCTGTGTATTTTAACTTAGGAACATGTCTGCTGGCTGGTCACATGAAACTTGTATTCATTTGGTTTCTTCAGTGAGATCTGACCGCCTGCAAATGGAGGTTCACTTTAATGTGTTTTAACCTGTCTGACCTCTGTCGGATGTTCAGGGTTTTCTCTATGGGCTTTGCATCCGATTCACTTTGTTTACAAACATGGAGGAAATCCAACTTCATTTCTATTTATTTGTATAGTGCTTTTCATAAGAAATTCTTCCAAAACAAAGAAAGGCCTAACTTGTTCAGCAAGCCAAAGTTGAAAAAGTTTCCAGGAGAAAGAGTGCTACTGCATGTAAAATACTATTCCCAAAAACTCCATTTAGTTCTACACATTCCCTTGTGTGTTTATGTTAATTATTTGGGATAGTTCGAAAAAGCTTTAAGCTCCTACTTAGTGTTTAGTACTCCTAACTTTGTTTTACCATTCTTTTTCCCCGGAATTCCTAATCAATCCTTTACAATCCTCTGGTAAGTTCACCTGTAGCCGACAGGGACGGGACCGGGATAGAAGTAGTAAAAGTTCCTCCCTGGTGTAAGCGAGGACGCCATTTATATCCACTCCTGTGCCAGCCGCGATCAAACATGTAGCCAGGCATGCCACTTTTCCAACCAAAAACCAGCAAAGCTTCATATTGAGTTAGTAAAAATAACTATATATAAAACTGCATATAAAAAACATAAAACAAACAATAAACAGCTAAAACGTGAAAAGCGTGTGAAGCGAAGCGAGAAGCACTGGGTCAGCAGCAGAGCCGCGCCCCGGAAGTTTGTCCACAGTTAAATGTACCGAATACAAATAAATAATGCACTGCTGAGACATTCACATTATTGAAAAACAACCCACCCTATCCTAGCATTAGGATAATTTGGAAGGTAATGGTATTGATCCTGTGCCGATCTTTTCTCGTTCTTATGTAACTATTCACTAACGCTCCAGTGGGCGGGGCCAAATACGCATGATGTAGACGTAGGCGTTGATAATCTTCTGCAAAGGTGGTCTTTTGCTGCCCTGAGTCTCCACTTTTTAGATCCTGTCATTTTCTAGCCTTGGTTTCAATAAAAGTCGATTTTGGAACAACACAACGCGTTCTCATCCTACGGCGTCATCTTACTGACACTTTTGACCATGCGTCTAAATCCGACGCACATGGCAACCTTTAGCGTCAGTTAGATGACCCCTCCGTTATGGGTAGGTTTAGGTCTGGGGTAGGGTTAGGGTTAGACCACTAGGAGGCGCGTCTCATTTACGTTAAAGGGTGCCATGTGCGTCGGATGTTGACGCATGGTCAAAAGCGTCAATTAGATGACACCATAGGAGAACAGGCTGAATAACAAGGAAGTTTTGAGTTTTGAAACTTACAGGGTATTTTTTTATAATATAACAAACTCTTAACTGTCAAAAAAGATCAAGGAAAATTGTAATTCTTAGTTCATGACCATTCAGTTGAATAAAGCCAATTCTCAAAATCAGCACAGAAAAGTCATATTTCATCTGAACCTATTAGTATTCAAGAGATAGTTGTTTATAGATATTGAGATAGATGTTTGCCATCATAATTCAAGTGGTACGGAAAAAAACACCTCAATTATCAATTGGATAGAATCAGTGTTAGTTAAATTATTAAATAATAAAAAAAAAAGGAATATAAAAATTAGTTAATAATTAAAACAAATAAAAATGCAACCAAGCAAACAAAAAACAATGAAACAAATACATAAACAAACAAATAAATAAATAGCCGATAAATATGGTAAATTTCCTCCTGGAGTAAAAAGGCCAAATAATGCCTTTACCAAAAGGATATTGGCTCTTAAAAAGGTGCTCCCAATAAAATAAAATAAACTCTTTTTCTAATTTGCTGTTCTTTTCTACGACAAATTAAAGATGGCCACATTTTAAATATAAAAGCAAAGTAAACATGCTATGTAACAACCTTAAAAATGGCAAATATATATAAGAGGATTTTTATAAACCTGCATTTAAAAAGACCTTGTACCGATAATAATCCACAGTCCTTGAGTAAATGGACTTCTGGCAGTACATTTCCACTTCACTGTGACTTTGTGTTATAGAAAAAAAATGTGAAACGAATGCTGAAACAACAGACACACTTGTTGAAAAAAACTAACAAAAAACAAAAAACACAAGGGCTTCAAACTTACATTGGTGCTTCATGTATTACCAGAGGGATCATGCCTCTTTAGAGAGCGTGGCACGAAAGAGTGGCACCAAAAAAAAAAAACATACATGGCTGACTGGCACGAATATAAAAGACGTAAATTAACACAAAAAAAAAAAACGGAGCTGAATAAAGACACACTAAACAGTTCATAATTGCATGTCCTGTAAGCACACAAACATTAAATTAACAAAGCCTTTTGGGCTTTTGTGTAGATAACGCCGTAATGGCATTAAAGGTTACTTCTTGTTACCGGTAGGCGTGGCCTCCTAGGGCAGTGAAGCAAGTGCATTCTAGGAGTTGTTGTCTTTCATCCAAATAAGCTTAAAATACATTTTCTGGCTTTTCTCAGTCTAGAAAGTCAAAAAATGTGAAAATAATTTCACATTTCTTCTACATAAATGAACCATTTTAAATATCTTTCCAGAGGTGAAGTATCCCTGCAACGTGGTTTCGTTTTTCTTTTGGAAGCTAGCGCAGTTTATAGCATATACAGGGGTTGGACAATGAAACTGAAACACTGGCCAATGTTGGAGGTTTCACATCTATATGCCTGGCGGACAATCTTCAGAGTGAAGCACGGATGGATCAGTGATGGTTTGAGCTCCAATATCATGACAATCCTGATTGTATTTGATGGACCCGACACTGCCGAGGACTACCAAACCCTTCTGGAGGATCATGAGCACCTGATGCTCAAACCGTGTATCAGCATGATCAGCAAGACTTGTGACAGAAGGGTTTGATGAAGATGAAAGTGATGTTGAACATGCACAGTCACCAGATCGAAATATTATTGAGATGTTTTGGAGGAGCGAGTCCACCAGCATCATAGAGTGACCTGGACACTGTTCTGGAAGAGGAACGGCTCATAATCCCTTTGGTCACTGTGAAGGACTTCTATCTGTCATTCCCAAGATGAATTGGTGCTGTATTTGGATGCAAAATGAGGCCCTCACCATACTAACAAATTATTGTGTTGTAAAACCAGGTTTTTCAGTTTCATTGTCCAACCCCTGTAGCTTGTTATCCCGAATACGGCAATAACTTTGAAACGGAGCCGTGGTGGTAAATGTCAAAATACCCCTCCGAAGAGGCAAAAGGTATGTTAAATCAGTTGCGATTTAACAGAGCATTTTGTCTGTAAATATGTCAGTTTTTGCACTAATGTACAATAATATAATGAACAATAATAGCTGATCTGTACATGATCTGTGATCTATAATGTTACATTTCAGCTCTTACGTTGGTGATATGGTGAATGGATTAAGGTGCATAAAGATTAAACACCATAAAACCATCAATAAAATTCTCATCCTTGTTCTGGGGGCATGCTACACCTAATTTAGCAAGTTGTAGAGTTTCAAATTGCTAAAACTCATTTTTGTTCCAAACCTCTACGCATTTCATAATTCACGGTTACATTAATATCCATCGTCTTCTTAGACCTTGGATCAGAGAGGCTTGTGAGACGTAAAAGCTCTTGATTGTGCATGTATTCTATACTGAAAAGAAGATATTGCCTAGTGAAAGGAGGAATGAACAAAATTAAATTGTGTGTATCTCCCTCTCTCAATTACACTGGTGACACAATCCCACTCCACCTACAAGCTCTCTGCAACCGTCATTGTTTGGTCGTTCTCCTTGAAAGACATACAAAGAGCTGTAAAAGATTTTTTTTTTAAATAAAGTAGCATAAAAAAGGCTGCTTATGCTGAAAAAACTTAGCAAATTAAATGGATTCTCCAAATCTAAAATACAACAGATGGATTTTATTTTTCCCTTGCCCACAAGTGCATATGGCATCAATTCTGGAGTGTGGGAATCTCCAAGAGAGAAAAAAAAAAGTATGCATGAGAAATAATGAATTCTAATGCTGCCACAGCATACATAGATAAAGCTGTCTGTCAATCTCACAGTGAATACAGAGTTTCAACCAATCCAATTCAGGACCAGAATGCCAAATGTAAAACATTGCCTGTCACTGAACAGACATTTTTCCTTCCAGTCCTCATGTTCTCATATCCTGAAATATTCGACCGGATTGTGATGCATGCAGTGTCACAAAGCCTGGGTTAAAAAGAGACTCTTCAATCAACTTCAACAAACTATAAATAGTGCTAAAATGTGAGAATATAGGGGGGACATATAAAAATCTTACGTTTTCTGTATTTAGTGCTATAATCGAGTGAATCTACCAACCCAGAAAATGTATCGAAACCCAGTAACTGTTTTGGTAAACCTTCTTTGCAAGCATGTCAAAAAATAAACTGATCAGATTTTGCTCCCCTTCCGACGTAGGAAGGAGATCTAACTATAATATTACTGCACCTTAATCTTCATGTTTCTACCCACCCATGTTGCCGTCATTTGGTTTTCACAAACAACAGTGTGACCAGTTTTGAAGCAGTAGGAAAAGTTTGAATATGCAAACTGTCCTGTGGTTGACTGCACAGACGTGCTCAGAACACTATTTGACCAAAAAAAGTCACAGTTGTTGTCATATAAAACCTCGGCGAACTGCATCAACTTTTGTGAAACTTAAACATGACGGTACATGTAAGTCTATGAGATGAATCAATGTAACTCCACAACAACTACATAAATGTACAGAACTGGACAGTAACATTTTTGTAAAACTCATCAGTATAATTTTGGCCATCATTCGGACAGGGTCCGCTACAGCAGGCTTGTACTAATAGTGGATAAAAGCAAGATGACAAATAAGTTATAACCGAGCTCCTGAAGCTCCGCCTGCTTCATGAAAGGGGGCATCAGCTCATTTGCATTTAAAGAGATGCACACAAAAAAGCTTTTTTACTCACCCTCAAAAAGTGGCAATTTTTAAAAAATGTAAAAATTATCTGTGGGGTATTTTGAGCTAAAACTTCACATACACACTCTAGGGACATCAGCGACTTATTTTAAATCTTGTAGAAATATAATAAGTGCCATTTAATACAGGAAATGAAAGCAAATGATCACAACATCATGAAAAACAGATATAAACACTATATGTTTAGTTTAACACAGTGCTTCTCAAACTGGGATCCTCAGAAAACCTCAAAAGGGGGCCACAGGATAACTTAAAATTAGTATACATTTTAAAATGATAAATACACACACAACAGCAATAAATAACACAACAAAAAAAGACAAAAGCTTGAACTGGTATTTTCATTAGCAACCTCAGGCAGTTTATGTCAGAAATACATCCTCTATTTTTAGGCTCTATGTCTATGTCTTGGGCTAATTCACATGTTTCACCTTTTGATCACTTATGGATTATGGTTCCAGGGCACAAAAGTTTGGACAGTGGGCTGTATTGTTCAGGTCCTCTGAGCCCCCATTACTGAGCTCAGGCAAAGCTGCTAATGTGGAGCGCAGCTAACCAGAAACAGCATTAAGCCAGAGCATGAGAATTTCAATCTCTTACAGAATATACAGTCAGTCTACAAACCATGCTGTTGACACACTAATGACATTCCTCAACTTTGGAGTTTAGACTCCAAAACCTCTTAGGCTTTCAAGTCTACAAATTGTTTGTCAAACATTAAAAGAGATCAGAATATCCCAGAACTTGTTCAAAATATTATAATCATACATGTTGCTCACAATAACAAAGCACTGACAAAGTACTTTCAATAGCAATATCAATATCTAAAAATAGGTGGATGTCGATAAAATTTGAAGGTCAAGAATTTAAAAGGAGGCAAGTGATCTCTGCGCAATCAGTGACGAATCTATAGACGAATCCGACGAGCGTTCTTGTGTAGGCTGCCATCTTGTGGCGACGCCATTACTGAGCTGTTACACCGGCATAGACATATGCACCGGTATGTAAACAAACCTCGGAGATAAGGTGATAACGCACCCTTGATGACAGCTACAGCCAGGCAGACTTGTTGGGTTGATGTTGTTAGACATCGGCCTCCAGTCACAGATGAAGGTACAAACGATCTTACAGATTATTTATGAAAATAGCTTGGCAAGCAAGCTAGGCTAACGTTTGCTACCGAGGAAACTAAAAAAGATCTGTCCATTTGGCAACAATAAATAAATAAATAAATGAAATCAAATAAACAATTTCATGTTTTTCATTTGTGTCCATTATTTATCTCATTTTTACATTGCAACCGGCATGGGTAAGGTAACGTTACAGCTAGAAAGTATACACAATATCGACCAACTACTGTTTTTAAACCATGGAAAGAGGTCAATATAACAGCAGGAGAACAATTATGTCACATAACGTTACATTTAGCTCAGGAAAGCCATTTAATGACCATAGCATGTAAATTGAATAGAAAAAATAACAAGAGAGGAGATTTTGCTGATCACTATATCACACATTTATTATATTTTTTTACTTATGTCATTAAATAATTGTTATTATACGCGAATGTCCACGTCTTGTACTCGCCCAGGAAATCTGTGTAAACCGTACGGCTCCAGACGGCAGTCGACCCGGGGTATTCACAATGTTTTCTCTTCAAAATTGAAATTTTACTGCCACCATTGAAACAATTTATAACGGAAACTGTTTACCCACTCGACATTATACAAGGGCTAACGTTGTAACGTTAGTGACAGTCGTAAATCTCGAGCTGTTTATTCCAGTGGACGCAAGTTGCAACTAAAACAATAGAAGGCAATGGCGCAACTCTACCCAGCAACAGCTCAGTAATGGCGCCCGCTTACTTCCGGTAGTTTCGCCGGATTCGTCTATAGAATCGCTTCAGCCACTTTTCCACCGTCAGCCAAACCCTTCTCATTGCTTAAGCGTTCCATTCCGTGCCGATCCGGCCCAGTTGGTATTGGTACAGATATGATTTCATTTTAAACTGTGGAGCTGATATCTGCCGCTTTTTGGAATGTAATACAAATGCATCAGTCATTGTCTTGAAAAAGCATGAAATGAGGACTTGGTCAGACACAGAGTGACTGGCAACAGACCAAGTTACCAATCCAGAGTGGTGACGTCACTACATGCATTTTACCAGCATGATTATACAACTATGCTCAGAATTCTGGGTCGAGAGCAGTTTATAATCATGCAGTGCCTAACCAATCTCAAATGGAAATGTAACCGGAACCGCTCCTTATCACTATCAGCATGATCAACTAAGAATTCATTAGCCAATGGCTAATGATAGACATTATTCAGTACCCCAGAGTAAAGATGTAGGCTAGTCACACATACAATCGCATTTTAGAGGGTTGCTTTGACAAAAAATTGCCAAAATACCACTGCATATTCTCACACCTTTAAATATTGGAAAATTGGCACAGGTAGCCTAAACTTTTCTGTGCTGGACATTTTAAAAACACATTTACCACATGCAGCTGGCCACCGGTTTTGCCCTGTTGTGTTTTTCTTAACACAATTCTAGCAAATAATAAATGCAACTCAAAAGTTCTCATACTCCTTGTTTTCCTAATGCAATTTGCTCAAAAATGCATATCGTTGGCTTTGAGACAATGGAAAGAGAAGCCCAGAGGGCCAGGCTAGCAGGGGGAGCAGAGGGCATGAGGGGCCTGACTGCCAGATTGGTCCCACTGAGCCAATGTTTCCTTCATATGTTCAAGTCCTGGCACCATCCTTCATACCAGTTCACATGTAACCAGGCAACTGTACAGTCGGCTGGACGCAGAATACAAGTGCTCCTATTTAATAGAGAATGAAAGGAGTTTCATACTAGAAAGTCAGATGAGTGAATCTTTTTAATTTAAGTGACGTAATGAGTAATGACTCATCATGATCATTCGATCATTTATTCAACTGATTAATTTAAAGACAAAAATCAGTGAACTGAATTATTCTTCCTGATTCTTGAACTCAGGAATCAGTGTTTTAAATCAATTCAGTGACTGACTTAAGAAGTGAATCATTGAATCAGTCACTGAATTAGCCTTTCGCCGAGCCCCGCCCCCCTTAGTTACTGCTGCTACCTCCGTCAAACAAATGGTCAAACACGGGCAGCGCGACAGATTGCAATGACGGCAAAGGGTATTCCCGTGCGTGTCAGTGACCTTTTTTGGAGCAATACCTCCGCGATATCAAGCAAGATCGAAGCAAAAGGGGTTACGGTATGCGGTGGAGGGATTTATTCCAAATATAAAATTAAGAAATGAATGAGACACGACTACTATTGATGCTAATGGTTACCAGTCTCAAGAAAAATCAGAAAAACCCCATGACCATGCTAAGTTACCTCAAATGCAACCAGCACAGCCTTGAAGATTTTATAAACTGGTTCAGTGGCTAATTGTTTGGAGTTCGAAATATATAACTTGCGCTGCATATTTATTCATTTTGCCTCCGATACAGGAGTAGCACGTTCGCTTTAACAAGCAGGTTGTTCATTACCACAGCAACCGATTGCGTGTCATGCTCATGCTGAATGCGATTTTCGTGTTTAAAAAGTAACTAACGTTATGCATAAGAGACGGAAAGAGGCAGAGAACCATACGTTATTTAAGGTTATTTCTATTCGTTACGATATTGATATATGAACTGATGTTGTCATGTAAGCTTCATGCTTTCCCCGTTGCGAACGTCCTCTAAACTGTAGTCTACGGTGCTGCACTGCTAACTTAGCTGACTGCTGCTC
Organism: Pimephales promelas; assembly: GCF_016745375.1. Next base: position 4,397,795 of record NW_024121566.1, on the reverse strand, counting down.
ATTTTCCCAGAGAATATCATGGTATGTTAACAACAACCCTTTATAAAATGTACAGTAAGTCCTTTGTGGATCCTCTTGATCTGCTTTCTCCGTGCTTCTTTGACTAATCTCAGTCGCACGCACGCTGCACGCGAGACGAGTTAACCATGTTCGACACATTTAACTGGGATTGGGGCGTCCACACTGTTTAATACATCTTAGGCACCGCTCGCGTTGTGTTTTGGGCTTTGGAAAGGGAAAAAACACAACTTCTCCAGGGGCCCGTTTCAATAAGGAGGTTCAACCAACTCTGAGTTAAAGCTTGAACTCAGAGTTGACTTACCCTGAGATGGGAGACTCTGAGTTTTCGGTTACAGAACAGCTGAAATGAGTTAGTTCAATCAACTCTGAGTTGACTGACTCTGAGTTAAGCGCTTGCACCACAACTATAAAAAGCCATTATCAATGGAGCACAGATATTATGAGTCACCATGGCAACAGCGCCAGACAAAAAGAGGTGTTTGGTGTTATTAATTACCAAGTAATCTAAATATTGTAATTTAATTAAAGGGATTACTCTTAATTCTTCTGTAATTTAAAATAAAATATGATGCAATTACATTAAATAGGCTACTACATAAACCAATTAAGTATAAAACAATAGTGGATTTAACATACATTTTTAAAAGGTATATTTTTTATGTAACCTTCTCCCTCTACACACTTTGATCAATTCAAGAATAATTCATGCAATTGTATATTGTGAATTTGAAAGAATTAAAAGTGCAGTTTCTTGTCTCTCCTCTTTGTATTAATCAAGTGGTTGAGATTTAGCAATTAGTAATATGTAGACCAATACTTTCTAGAGATAGTAGCCTGATTATTACATTAATCTAACTACACCGTTGAAGATGTCAGTTAATAATTCATAACTATTTTAGAGTAACTTACTGTTATAATATAGAGGTGAAACTGGAAGAATGTTATTCAACCTAAAGTAGGCTACTATTACTTTGATAAAATTTTACCTAAGTAAAAGTAAAAATACCAGTCTAAAAATCCACTCAAGTAAAAAGTTAATTTAAAACATGAGTAAAAGTTGCTGAGTAACTTGTGGGGGTGGGGTGGGGGACTCCCCCATGTGGGGAGAGTTGAGAAACATCTCAGAAAATATCACGGTTTATGGTATTAAACAATTATTAAATATATAAACTGCATTCTTAAATTACGGTTATTATTATCATTAGTTAAAATGACAGTTAAATAAATTAAACATTTGTTCAATAAAACATATCAACTAACTTCAATAATTGATTATGAATAAGATTAACATCTTATTTTTTATCATTAATAACTTATTAAATTATGTTTGAAAAATAAGTGAGTTCTATTAAATGTTTTTTATTCAAATTTTTTTTAATGATTTAATAGAAATATATTATCAAAAACGGTGGTAATCAAATAAAAGTTTAGCAAACGTTTTAAATCCTTTTATTTTTTGGCAAAGTGCTACAAAACAGATTTAGTCAATTAAACCATGGACAAACAATATATATTCCTTAAAGAATGTGTAAATACATTTTAGTATTATTGTTGGTGTTTAACAGCACTTCCTCTTTAAAAAAGGGGAGGAGACCGCAAGAAACTCTGGGTTTACTGAAGAAAACCTGCCCCCGACCAGGTTAGGTTCACGGAGTAAGTTACCATGGTAACTGACTCTGAGTATAAGTTACCTCTCTTTCAGAAATGGGCTTGACTTACTCTGCTGTCTCAGGTTTAACTTACCTCCCTTTCTGAAACGGAAAACCCAGAGTTTCCCTCATTTCAGGGTTAACATACTCAGAGTTTTCACTTAACCTCCTTTCTGAAACAGGCCCCAGACAATCTCTCGGGGTATCATGTGTCCGATTTACTAACGCCGTGGGCGCACCGCTTACTGTTTGACGGAACAGCTCACACAGTAACGGTTGCTATGATGTGTGATTGGACAATGGCCATTTTGTGGGAGGGGCCGGCGAAAGGTCAATTGGTGACCAAAAAAACCAAAAAAACATCACTGCTCAAAGATGCAAATGGTTGCTTCTGAAAGAAGTGAATCATTGAATCAGTCACTGAATTGGTGACCAAAAAAAACAAAAAAAACATCACTGCTCAAATATGCAAATGGTTGCTTCTGAAATAAATACAGGTTTACTGAATTATTTTAAAAAGATACATTGTGATGGTTTCCCCGGCTAGTGGTATAGGACATTTAAGGAAGAATTGAAGCTGCTTCTTAGAGCTTTAAACTACATCCATAAAGAAGGCAAGACCCCTCCCTCGTGGAAGGAAGCCATTATTAAGCTGATCGCACAAGAAAATAAAGATAGAGATAATTGTGCCAATTACAGGCCAATATCAATTTTAAATGTGGACTATAAGATACATCCATTATTTCGAAACTATTTGAAAACGTTATTTCTGATATAATTGATGAGGATCAGACTGGCTTTATAATTGGTAGGCAAACGCAAGATAATATCAGAAGTCTGCAAGTGATTCACAATATTTCCAGCAATAAGCTCGGCCTTGATCAGCCTTGATGCAGAAAAGGCCTTCCATCGAGTAAATTGGGATTTCTTATATCTAACGTTGGAGAAATTTGGCTTTACTAATGACTCTATTCAACATATTAGTGCAAATGATGATAAGCCAACCACAAGAATAAAAGTGAATGGATCTCTGACACACCGGTTTGAACTTAGTAGAGGTTGAAGGCAGGGCTGTGGATTAAGTCCCACCCTTTTTTGTTTTATACACCGAGCCACTGACTTGGGAGAAAGATGATTTAAAGGGGATTATGATCAATGAAAGAGAACAAAGGATCGGATTATTTATGGACAACATATTGTTATTTATAGAAGATATTAACATATAATTTCCCAAACTGATCTTTTGGGAAAGTATAATGTATATGTTGGCTACAAGTTGAACATTTCCGAAACCCGAATATAAGGTTATTGTTTAATCATTCAAGTGAAACTGCATGCAAATATGATTAAAATGGAGCACCAACAAAATTAAATGCCCCAGAGTATTTCTATCCAAAGATTCTTCACTACTATATAATTTTAACGACAATCCAATAAACGAAAGCATTAGAACAGACATCCAGAGATGGTCTACTTAGAATAAATGTGGTAAAAATGAACATCCTCCCTAAGCTACTTAACTTATTTCAATCCCTCCCGGTAAATAAACCGTCAAAACAATTCACAGAGTGGGATAAGCTGTTATCGAAGTTTATATGGGATGGGAATAGGCCCAGAGTTAGGTATTCAACAGGATAAAGGGGGGCATGGCCCTTCCTAATTAAAAAAATGATTTCTATGCAGCTCAATTGCGTTACCGGTGTTGCTGGTCTGACCCTAGATACTTTGCCAAATGGAAAGAGATTGAGACATGCATCCCTGTACAATGTTCAGACACTCATGGGAGAGTCCCAACCGATGTAATAGAAATACTTGGCCCAATTGCACAACAATGGAAATTTGGTACAGAGTAGCAAGACAATTAAAATTGAATAAAGAAAGAAAAATATTAAGATGGGTAGCTCATGACAAAGACTTCAAACCAGGAATGCATGGCTCGAATTTCAAATATTGGATCAATAGAGGCTTACATCTTTTTGCGATTTAATTAATAATGGGGAAATAAGAAGTTTTCAATATCTGTAAGACAAATTTAGTCTAGATAATCGAGACTTCTTCCGATACCTGCAACTAAGAGAACATAATGTGCAACGCACAGGAACATAATGGAACATAAACCGGAACATAATGTGCAACGCACAGGGAAACCTGGTGAGACGGAGGAGAGGCCGGGGCAGGAGGCAAACCACAGTTCCCCGAATCTCCAGGCACACGATGAAGATGGGAGTAGGAACGGCATCACTGATGTGTCAGAGGACACAAAGCACCAGACAGAGATGGAGGGTTCACAGGACATTAGACGACCTGGACAGGACATATGGGTAGGAGTGGCCCGAAAGGAATTAGTGAACTGGCCCGCTCCAGTGGCGAGGAAGGAGTGGGAGAAGTTTGATCCCGATGTGGATGAGGTGCTGGAAACAGCCTTGGCAGGAGATGTGGGCAAGAAGCTGAAGGCTATGGCTTCCATTATTTGGAGCATAGGCGCTGATCACTTCGGAAAAAAAGAGCCGAAGGCTAAAACAAACACCCAGCCAAAGGAAAGCAGACGCTTGAAGGAAATAGCGATCCTTAGAGGGGATTTGCGGAGGCTGAGGAAGGCATTTCGTGAAGCAGCAGGGGATGAGAGACCAGCACTCAAGGAAATCCGTGACAACTTGAGGGAGCGCATTAAGATCTTGCGAAGAGCTGAATGTCACCGTAGGGACAGGAAGCGACGTATGAAGGAGAGGACAGATTTCACCAAGAATCCCTTCAAATATCTGACAAAACTTCTGGGCGACGTAAGATCAGGGGAGTTGAAAGCAACAAAGGAGGAGGTGGAGGAGCACCTTCGTCAGGTCCACAGTGACCCCAGAAGGGAGGACGGCCTGGAGGAGATGGAGAAACTCATACAACCAGCAGAACCAGCTACCCCCTTTAGAGCTGAGGAACCGAGCTGGCAGGAGGTGAACACCTTTCTAAGGAAGGCCAGAGCAAAATCAGCCCCAGGGCCGAATGGCATTCCATATAAGGTGTACAAGTATTGTGAAAGGCTCAAGAGACGACTTTGGAAGCTACTAAGAGTTGCATGGAGGAAGGACTTCCTTGCTGATAGCTGGCTGGTCGCTGAGGGATGCTTCATCCCTAAGGAAGAAAACTCTATAGGGATTAAGCAATTCCGTACCATCTCACTCCTTAACGTCGAAGGAAAGATTTTTCTTGGGATTTTGGCGAAGAGACTGACCACCTTTATGATGGACAACGGGTACATGGACACATCTGTCCAAAAAGGGGGAGTCCCAGGGGTGGCAGGCTGTCTTGAGCACACCAGTATGATCACCAAGATTATAGAAGATGCAAAGAAGAACCGTGGTGACCTCGCAGTCCTGTGGCTGGACTTAACAAATGCATTTGGAACGATACCCCACAAGCTGGTGCATCTGACGTTGAAGACCTACCATGTCCCAGAGCGATTTCAGAAGCTATTGCAGCGTTATTATGACAACTTCAACATGCGCTTCTCCTGCGGAGACTTTACCACAGAATGGCAGAGGCTAGAGGTGGGCATTGTCACTGGATGCACAATCTCAGTGATTTTGTTTTCAGCAGCGATGAACCTTCTCATTAAATCAGCAGAAAAGTTGCGTCGAGGCGCAGTGTTGGCAAGTGGCATCCAGCAGATACCTATAAGAGCATTTATGGACGACCTCACCATCACGGCAAAATCAGTACCTGAAGGGAGATGGATCTTGGAGGATCTGGTTGAACTCACCGATTGGGCAAGGTCCAGAAGCCTGGTATTGAGGAAGGGGCGCATCTAGGACCGGTTCCGCTTCAAGATCAAAGATACCATCATCCCAACGGTCCTAGAGAGACCGGTGAAGAGCTTGGGGAAATGGTATAGGGCAGACCTCAATGATAAGCAGAGTGTGAGGGAGATGATTATCCAAGTAGATACCTGGATGACATCCTTAGAGAAGAGTGGCCTACCTGGCAAGTATAAGGCCTGGGGTTACCAACACGGGGTACTTCCTAGGCTGCTCTGGCCATTGCTTGTTTATGAGGTACCTATCTCTACCGTTGAGGGATTGGAGAGGAGGATTAACACCTATTTGAGGAGGTGGCTGGGCGTCCCAAGAAGCTTCTGCTCTATTGGCTTGTATAGCACAGGCAGCAAGTTGCAGCTTCCAGTGACATCAGTGGTCGAGGAGTATAAGGCGACAAAGACACGCCAGGCCATGATGCTGCGTGACAGCAAAGACGAAAGAGTACGCCAAGCAGGCATTGTTGTCAGGACAGGTCGTAAATAGTCAGCCAGCAGAGCATTGACCGAGGCTGAGGATCGACTGCATCATGCTGACATCGTTGGGACCGTAGCTGTGGGCAGGCTTGGACTGGGTTGCTCCACCAGAATAAGCTGGAAAAAAGCTGACCCAAAAGAACGTCGTGGCATGGTGCAGAGGGAGGTCCGTAAAGCAGAGGAGGAAACCCGGCATGTCAAGGCTGTTGCCATGAAGAAACAGGACAAGATGGGAGGGCGTGCAAGAAAGGGCCCTGACGTGGCAGGATATCTGGAATATGGAAGGACGTCAGATAAAGTTCTTGATGTGTTCTGTCTACATTGTCCTGCCTACTCCATCAAACCTCCATATTTGGGGTATAGCAGAGAACCCCAGCTGCACGCTGTGTGGAAAGACAGCCAATCTTGAGCACGTCCTTTGCGCATGCCGGTCAAGTTTGGCAGACGGGAAATTCCGGTGGCGTCATGATAAGATCCTGTCTCGGTTGGCGGATGGTGTGGAACAGGCAAGGAAGAATCGTAAACCGCCTCCTGATGGGCTCCACTTTATCCATTTCGTCCGGACAGGAGAGAGCACTGCAGCAGTACGGAGGAGTAGAGGGGTCCTGGCCTCAGCAAATGACTGGGAGATGCGGGCAGACCTGAAAAAGCAGCTCAAATTCCCGGAGGAGATAGCACTCACTAGCCTCAGACCAGATATTGTACTGTGGTCTAGAGGTACCAAGCAGGTGGTACTCATAGAGTTAACTGTACCCTGGGAAGATAGGATGGAGGAGGCGCATGAGCGCAAGCTCAAAAAATATCAAGGCCTTATCCTCGAGAGCCAGCAAAAAGGATGGAAGGCCTGGAATCTACCAGTAGAGGTCGGCTGCAGAGGTTTTGCGGGACAGTCACTCTGGAGAGCACTCGGAGTGCTGGGGATTGAAGGGATGGCCAGGAAATGGCTAATAGGCAGTGTCACTGAACAGGCGGAAGCAGCATCAAATTGGATCTGGATACAGCGGGAGGTGCGGTGGCAGAGCAAACCTGTTGAAGGACTAAAAACACCATAGAGTTGGGTGGTGGTCTGCGGGGTAGATCCAGGACGCTGGATCTGCTGTCAAGCCCTCCCGAGGTGTTATGGGCTTAAATCGACGAAACACCAAGGAAGGGGGGTGCCCATCTGATGACCGGCTGTAACCACCTAACTCTTGCAGTGTTGAGAGATGTAGCCCTGAGCTGGCCCTGGGAGAAGGTTGGTGCTTGGAAGGAGAGGAGAGAGCGATGCCACTGGCTCACAGATGGGGCAGGGCAGAGTACCTGTAAAGGTGGGCCAGTTGCTATGATCACATCGTTTTTTGCATATATAGAGAATACTATATTAAAGAAATTAACCAAATGCAGTTTGAGAGACTCTGTGTGGTGCATACCAACAGAAAATGTATGTCAATGAAAAGTGGGAAAGAGAAGCAGCTGTCACAATCTCAAATGAAGAATGGTATAAAATTGGTGAGTTGTCACAGAGACGCCATCTATTAAAGGTAAACAACTGTTCACCCAACAAATGTACTGGAGGCAATGTGGCTCTGTGGATGCACATGTTTTCTGAGACTGTCTTGAGGTAAAACCTTTCTGGACCTAATCATTTTTGATTAACTTTTACAATAATGTACTTGGACCTTTTGCCCAATGTAAAGAAAGGTGATCGGTATTTGGTTAAGATATTATTGTTGGCAGGATGGAAAGTGATAACAAGAATTTGGCTCCAACCTGAGCCACCCAGCCATACTCAGTGAATGGACATTGTACAGGAAATATTCACCATGGAAATTCTAAGACTGAAAGAAGCTGAATTTAAAGATAAAATTGGGAAAATGGATAGCATACGAATAGCATTAGAAACTGTTTTTTTTCCCATGACATCTGGTTGCTGTCTTGTGTAGTTGTTTATTTTTATTTATTTTTTTTGCATTTTATAATCATACTCACAATTGAGATCACCATGCTTTGTGTTTGATCTGCCTAAAGCAATAAATAATAAGAGTGAGAAAAAACAATTGTAATTAGATTACATTAAGTTACAAGTTATGTTTGTTTGGACATTTGCTAGATCAGAAATGTTGAGGCTAGACAATTTGGAATTAGAATAACCCTGCTCTAAAATTTACACCCAAATCCAATTGCTACATGGAGGTCCATATATGGAATGCCTGAGAATTTCTCTCCTCACTAAAGTATGATTTCATTCGACTCCTTGTGTATCTTTAAGAGTGCTTTGCTGGAGAAACATCAGAGTGGGATGTTATTTAACACAGCATAACGCATATTTAAGGATATCTCTGTCTTGCCAAAAGCATATGTAATTTCTGGGCCATTTTAAAACCAAATCTAGCCTCCTTCTAAGAAATGAAACAGAGCAACACAACCTTGAAAACGAATATAAAAAAGCTAAATCTTTAACCAAACTCCCTTTTTTGATTATGTAGGCTATCATTAAGAAAATATCCTTTGTTTGTTTTGTTTTAATGATCAAATGAATGACGACTTGACATCTAGGTACTGTAGATATTTAAGGTTCAGGGAGCATGATTAATTGCATTGTTTTTAAACAATGACCTAAATTAACTTGTCTCGACTTGACAGCCCTAATTTCTACATAACTTCTACCCAAACCGTCAAAGATTTCAGCTTTTCCTCCTACTGGAGTCTTGACTATTTGCAGAGGCTCTTGCGAACCAAGGCCGCCAAAGTGTCATTCAGTTGCCGTGGCAATCGCTCCATGAATACAGTCAAGTTCCTCCTCTGTGGCTGGTGTAAACATACTCACCTCTTTTCTGCATTAGCCAATTAGTGCAGTTTTACATCTCATAACAACAAAACAAGGTGGAATGCAAAAATAGGCAGCGGAAAAAAAAGACAAAGATTAAGAAGTCAAACATTGCATCAATTTATTTCAAATAAAAAAGAACATGAACTTGCGTTGTAAAGAAGCGTAGACCAAGTTCACCCTGAATTAGTTTCCTGATAAAATTTCCTGAAAATGTCATGATAATTTACTCAACCCAATGCCATCCAAGATTTTCATGTCTTTCTTTCTTCAGTGGAAAATACATTTTCGCTAGATAAGATCCTATTCCACAGCTGGGAACGTGCAGAGCCGTTTTAAGCACTTCGTAGCTCTTTGAAACTGCATTGATTTGTACTTGCTGGTTGCGCTTGAAGTCCAGTGTGTGGAGAAAAATCCTGAAATATTTTTCCTCAAAAAACTTAAACAACTGAAGAAAAGAAAGACATGAACATCTTGGATGGCATTTGGGCGAGTAAATTATCATTTTAGGAATGTTTCATTTTGAGGTAGCTTGGGAAAGACAACTTACGGCAAATTTAGATTTGCTCTAGAAAGTTAGTCTGGCAAAGATCTCATTCAAGCCCATTTCTAATCTGTCGAAATCGCAGCACCAATTAGAAACGTTGAGGCGGGCTTGACATGATAACGACACCACAGCGACGGTGAAGCAGATTTTGTACATTTACAAAGATGGATGCCACCGTGGAACTTGGGTTGTGGCGGTTATAGTTGAACACCGTCATTAGAACTCTATAACCAAAAACCATGTTATTAAAATATTTTTTTTTTCCACAAAAAAAAATTTATCATAGAGAATTTTAAATACTAATATCAGCTTACGTGGGAAATGGAGGAGGAGTTAGTGTGAACCCCCCTCCCTCCCAAGAAGAGAAATCTTGGAGAGCTTTTCAATAAACAGAGGTCTGAAATATCTGCCCCTTTACGGATCACAGCGCGTGCAACCACGGAGTAAAGCCTTGTTTACATTCGACACGTGCACACAAATGTGAAGGTGCGTGCAGGAAAGAAAAAAGCGTTCGATGCGCAAGACCGGTGTACTGACGATTCATTCTACCCATCGAGATTTGCTACTTACTGGTTATGTGCAAGTGCAGACTTTTTTTTTTTACAAAAAGTAAATTTTCATGAGTTATAATGTAATTTCCCTCTAAAAAATGCTAACTAACATATGAAGAGTTCAGATGCAAAAGCCTCTAAATGCTCTAAAATGACCATTTTTATCAAGCTTGTATATTTAAGTTCAGTAATTTCACTTAAATGGCAATTAATAGGTAATCTTCATTGCCATTTAAGTGAAATTATTGAACTTGAATATACAAGCTTGATAAAAATGATCATTTTAGAAGAAAATTTCAAATGGCACTTAGAGGCTTTTGCATCTGAACTCTTCATATGAATATTTGTACGGTCAGCCAGCTAAACAAGAATAACTGAAAATTTCAGTTACTAAGGAAAGGTTTGACAAGTCAAAGATGAATATTTGATGATAACTTTTACTTTTCACACCATTTTAAAAAATAAAAACAGTAATCTACTGTATATAGTAGCTACTCATAACTTAAAACTGTATTTCATATAAGATTAATCGACATTCTCTGTGATTGATTCACGCAACGGTAGCATTTTTCGACAAGGCAGGACAAATTGTCAGAACACCGTCAAGACCCCATTTCGCTTGGCTTTTTTTGTAACAGCACACACGGCGCCGTGTCTGAGGATGAACAACTTCAAGCCGAATCTGCCCGAACATACAGCTACGTCTCACCGCACCGCCACACGGTTTGTGTGTCTATATTGCAGTTCATTGCAAAGTTCTTTTTGCTAAGGTTTTGTTTACTCTGTGTGATTTATTTAATGGAAAGCACATTCACATCTAGTAGTCTTGCAATTTATTATAAATAAACGTAGAGCAAGTAGCTAATCAGTGTCTGCTCGTTTATTTAAGTTGTTCTATGACAGACGAACGTCGCTCTGATTGGTTTTAGGTCTATTCAATTGCGCCCAGAGGCATTTGAGCTACGTCTGTTGGTGAAGCCCCTTTGGAAATTATTGGTCTATGAAGGTTTGCCAGACCATAACTCAGTTACAACTGAGAATGGTCTGGTTTTAACCAGGCTAATTTTGAGAACAAATCCTTTAAAACCACATTTGCACATCAGCCCATCTGATGTGAATACACTATTTAAATATTTCCTGTTGCTTAAATCGATGAAAACAAGCTAGACAGAAAATCCGGAAGAGCGACGATTTAAAACAAGAACATTTCCTGAAATGTATGGCATTTAGACAGGGAGAACATGAAGTTTCCTGTGAAGTTTCTTCATTGTTAAATGTTGTCAGATTTACTCTGCTGCTCGGAGATAAATCAGGTGGAATGGATTTATTGAGGCACAACTGTGCTAAACGCTACTGTTCATCATTGACTAAAATGGAATTGGTGTGAAAATCACCCTCTCGCTCATCATTCTGCTCAAGGACTTTAAAAAACAAGTAGGAGAAGGGAGCAAAGTTATTCTTCTCTCTTTTGCAATTACTATAATGGCACAAAATTATGTCTGTTCATCAGCTTAAAATTTTTAACCCATAATTCATAGGATCACTATTCCAACCCTCGCATAAGTAGTAAATGCAAAAATGTTCTGTGGCTGTCAATCATATCTGTTCTTTTTTTATTAGCCTTTTGTGCATAAACTCTTTGAGTGAGAATTATGCAAAATATTAGATCTGTGAAACGATTAATCGCATCCAAAATAAAAGTTTGTGTATTATATGTGTGTGTAGCGTGTATAATTATTTTGTATATATAAATACACACTCATGCATGTATATATTTAAGAAATATTTGCGTGTATATATATATATATATATATATATATATTTATATTTATATTATGTTAATATAAATATTTGATATATTGAGAACACATATTTCTTAAATATATACATGCATGTTCTGTATGGTGTGAATAAGTTTTGGCACCCATGCTAAAGTTGCCTAAAAAGAGGAATAAAAAAATCATCTTTTGGATATTGATCTTAATGCCTTAATTAGAAAAATGAGGAAAACTCCAACCTTTAAGGACACAAATTTTATTTGTGATTGAATAATGCATCATAAAAAAATATTTTTTTTTCCTTAAAATACAGGGTGCATAAGTCAGGGCACCCCTGTTAAATTCCCATAGAGTCAGGCAGATTTTTATTTTTAAAAGCCAGTTATTTCATGGATCCAGGATAATATGCATCCTGATAAAGTTCCCTTGGCCTTTGGAATTAAAATATCCCCACACATCATCACACACCATTCACCACACCTAGAGATTGGCATGGGGTACTTTCCATAAGATCATCTTTCAATGCAAATCAAACCAGCTATTAGGCTAACTGAAGTAAAACCATGCCAATCTCTAGGTGTGGTGGAAGGTGTGTGATGATGTGGGGATATTTCAATTCCAAAGGCCAAGGGAACTTTATCAGGATGCATATTATCCTGGATCCATGAAATAACTGGCTTTTAAAAATAAAAATCTGCCTGACTCTATGGGAATTTAACATAGGGGTGTCCTGACTTATGCACCCTGTATTTTAAGGAAAAACATTTATTTATTTATGATACATTATTCATTCACAAAGAAAATTTGTGTCCTTAAAGGTTGGAGTTTTCCTCATTTTTCTAATTAAGTCATTAAGATCAACATCCAAAAGATGATTGTTTATTCCTCTTTTTAGGCAACTTTAACATGGGTGTCCAAACTTATTCACACCACTGTATACAAAATAATTATACATGCCACACACACATATAATATATAAACACAAACTTTTATTTTGGATGCGATTAATCGTTTCACAGCCCTACAAAATATTGATTAGTAAATGCTTTGAAACTACTTGTATCTATTTTGCCAGCATACTGCCTCAAAATAATGAATTTAACTCTGGTCCCTGGTACAATTGCAATCATATGAAACCAATCCATACTACCATGCGAGATTTAATTTAGACCATTTTATTCATGTACCAGGCCTGAGCACCTGGCCTTGTTTCAGTCACCTGGATTTACTACAGCCACCCTGTGATTAGCACAAATATCTTGTTATATTAACAAGCATATGGGCTCACAGAGTGAAGCCACAGGTAGACAGCTGGGATATTGTTTCCCTGGATGGAGCTGATCTGGTCTTTCCATGTGCCACACAAATGCTCGCTGTTGTATTCATGGAATTCACAAAGCTCAGAGCTTGATCCAAATAACAGCTGCTACTGATACATATGAGAGACCCGTGAACCTCGCTTTGTTTTGTACAGCCTAATCACTTAAGGCAAACTGGAAAAAAAAACCCAAGGAGAGGCAAAATAGGAGCAAGAGGAGGACATACGTCACACTAACGCTCTTTAAACAAGTTTCAGAGGACTGATATGGTGAGGTCATCAATTTTCCACTTTGTTTTAATGCATCTGAGGGTTTTTTTTTTGTTTTTTTCCATTACTTTAAATGGACTGGTAAGAAACTCATTTGAGGCATGCTAAGTCCTACAGTAGTGCAAGTGTGAATCATAGCATTACAGACATTCTGCACACTTGCTCTCACATTTTCTGAGCTGATAATTTAGTTAAAATCTTTGGAATTCTGTGGAATGGTTTAAATATGACAGTGTTAAACACAGTTCAGAGTATTACACTAATTTAACTTAAAAGCATTATAAACTAGCCAAAATATTTTGCAAAATGAACATTAAAAAAATAATTCTGTGGACAGAGTTTTCTATGGATTTCTGCAAGCAAATGTTCATTTTGCAAAAATTTTGGCTAGTTGATAATGATTTTAAGTTAAATTAGTGTAATACTCTGAACTTTGCTAGTCATATGCAGTATTGGATGACAGTAGAAGAATCCACAACACAGCATGTGAGTGTCTAAGCTATATTTGGTAACACAATGAGTCAGCTTTATCAAATCAATGTAAAGTATTACAGAAGCATTAGGGGGAGATGAGCATTTATTAACTTCTCTAATAAATAATCAGAAATAGCTCAAAAAGGCATAACTTAAAGGGATGGTTCGTCCAAAAATAAACACCCTCATGTCATTCCAAATCTCTATGACTCAAGAAATTCTTGAAAATATGAATTCAGTTTAGAACAATTAAGGATTTGTTAATCTGGTTGACTCAATGTCAACATGAATTGGTGCACTGATGATACTTTTTAGTGCATTTGCATCCTTTTTTTTAAAGTGCATTTGCATCCTTCAGTCCCCTTCGTAATTGCATGAAAAAATAGTTAAAATTTTCCCTAAACATTCAAGTAATACAGGTTTGGAGTGACATGAGGGTAAGTAAATGATGACAGAATGTCAATTTTTGGGTGGAGTCTCCCTTTAAATGTTTATTGATGCATTTCCCAAGTGCTCCAGGTCTAAGTATCTGTGAAAGGCTGTCATGATGGGGGTCCTGGGGCTTGCCATAAAATTATAATTGAGTTATTCCATGTCTCCATCAGGAGCTGGAGAACTTCTTCATGCCTGCCTACCAAGCCACACTGAATGTCTCCGTCCCCTGAGACATTTGGGTTTTATTTGCTACAACACTGACATGTACTGGTAGGGTTTTTATATAATATATATATATATCTTTTTAATCAGACATTGCACATCTTTTGTCAAAAACGTTTCATGCTTACTGATTTTCCAAATGCTCTGCATACTTCAGATGTGTTAATCAACTTTTGTGGCATAAAATGCTTCAGTGTCAGTCCTTGTGTATACGCAAAGACAGGCTCTAAACCTAGGCTCTTTTTTTAAATATTATAAATAAAGACTGATGGTAGGTATGTCCTAACTTTTGACTGGCCGTGAATAAGAAGGGAGCTGACCGATAAGCGTTTTGGCCAAAACATTTCCATTGGGATTGATTGGGCTGAGATTACAGAATATTTTTACAACAATCTAGAGACGCGAGTTAAAAATGGCTACAGATTCTCCAGAGACACCAAAACTGAGTGTGGGAGTCTAAAAACTATGGGAGAGCAAACTTCAGTCTCTGAAAACATGGAGTTTCACGTGTGAAGCTTTGACTTTATAGATTTTTATTTTAAGATAGACCTGTGCACTAGAGAAACAAGCACACAGCCGTCTTTAGAATTTTGTGTTTGAACTTCAGTTTTTGCAGTAGCTGTGCATATTTCTATAGCATTGCAGTCAAAGAGTAATTATCTGGTGATGAAGTGGATTTCTTTATTACAATGCTCATAATAACTTCACATTACGATGTTTAAAACGAGCGGTTCATTCATAAATCAGCAAGATCTTACCTTCATGCAGCGTAAATATGAATAAGAAGACAGTACACAGCGAATTGCATAGCGATGAAAAGGGGCGGGACAACAAAAGTCTATAGCTACAAGATATTTTGTAGTATTTCCGTAAAACTTCAAATAATAGCCCGGGCTTTTCTTTTCCCAAATCGTCGAACTGCACTTGAGACAGGTGTTTATATGAGACAGAAGTAAACAATAAGTCCACATACCAGAAGATGCTCCTACGAAAATGTAATGGTTGCTCACCACGTGTACATGTAACGTTTCGGGCCACAAGCCCTTCATCAGACAATTTCCAGTGCCAGGCGTCGGAATAAGATGAGTCAACATCGGGAAGGCATTCAACAAACGGAGAGATCTCCTGTCTGCTCTAGGGCTCAAACAGGTCCTATACAAAGTAATTATATTGTTCATGAACTTGTTTCCATAATAATACAATCATAAGTGGATACAGTAAGCACATAAAACAGTTCAACATGGAGATAGATGGAAGCAAAAACCAAAGTTTTCTACTACCCCCGTTTTCCCCTCACACACACACATAAGTGTGTAATTTACTCAAATGCATTTCCTTTCATATAGGCTATTTTAAATGACTTGCAGATTTATAACTGTATTACCTCATTATGACTGTTACAAAAGATGTGTGTCGCACAGAGTGCGGCTGATGCTCCTTTGGTTATGAACAGCTCCTGCAAGTATGTGTGTGTTCCATGAGCGCGCACACCTCTAGTTGCAGTTTTGACTGTCACCAGAGGGGGCATAGTTCTGCAAAAACTCTTAGATACTTGCGTTTTGCACCTTTAATAATGATAACTTATAATCTAGCAAATGGCAGGCGTAAAGAGATCAACTAAGTTCAACCAACTCCAACTAAGTTTCCTGTTTCGCTGAGCGATGGAATGCAAAATCAGCTTCATGAGATATTTTCTATAAATATCAATCCAGTTATAACAAATGAGGATTGAGGAAAAAGTAGAGTCAAGGCAACGGATAGCAGAAGCGCACATTAAATTTTCATCACAGCAGTTTGAGATGAGAAAGAGCTTGGCCTTTCTTCTCTCCCTCAGAAAGAGCTAGAATACTGTGTATATATATATATATATATATATATATATATATATATATATATATATATATATATATATATATGAAGAGTTCAGATGCAAAAGCCTCTAAGTGCCATTTGAAATTTTCTTCTAGAATGATCATTTTTATCAAGCTTGTATATTTAATTTCAGTGATTTCACTTAAATGGCAATGATAATTACCTATTAATTGTTATTTAAGTGAAATTAATGAACTTAAATATACAAGTTTGATAAAAATCATCATTAAAGAAGAAAATTTCAAACTTAACGTGGCTTATAATGATGGGCTAAGGATTGTGCTTAAAATTCCTAGGGGGAGTAGTGCCAGTAAAATGTTTGTGGCTAACAATGTGCCCACTTTTAAGGCTGTTTTAAGAAAGTGTATGTATTGTTTCATGTGCAGACTGACACGGTCTAAGAATATGATCATTGTGTCTATAACTGATGTTTCTAAGAGTGACACAAGGTATACATCTTCCTTTTGGAAACATTGGACTCGAAGCCTGTACGTGTTTTATAAATGATGCCTCTTCAATTTTACTGTTTTTAACTGTTTGTATTGTTATTTATTTATTTAAATATCTGTACTGTGTTGTCTCTATGGACCTTTGTGTCTCGAATAAAGTTGATTGATTGATATTTACACTGTAAAGAAAATCACCAGAAGTAAAAAAACTGACGTTTTTTTTTTTTTTTTCATTAAATTTACAGGATGGCATATTGGCACTTGTATATTTTACAAACATACAGTATAACCACATTTAATATAATTTTTTACCTTTAAATGTACAGATCCACCATTTACGCATGAAACAATAGAAAGCTACATGATGAATCAGAGTTCATTATAAGTGGCCTTAAAACCAATTATTATATATAATGGCTAAAAAGGCTAGATGGTGTCCATGAGGTACATGCGCACAAAGACCAAACACCATCAGGGTAATACACAACACTAAAATAATGCAATAAATATGACTGAAACTGAATTCTTCGACATGTCTTGTGCTTGAACATACAAACACACACAAAATTGTCAATATCTATCTTGGTGAGCATCCTAAACATAGTCGGATATGTTGAACGTAGAGAACGTAAACCATTGAGACGGATGCGGATCGGATGCGGTTCATTATATTGGATCAGAGCATGCATTCGGTCATGTGACAGCAGCCTAATCTTTGTTAACAATAATTAAATGAACTTGAGCTAACATGAACTAACAAAGAGCATGTGTATTTTTATAAAATAATATTAACCGATACAACCTTTGATTTTAATAATGTATTAGTAAAGTATTTTTTATCTCTTGTTAATTTAGTTAACTAATGAACTTTATTGCAAAGGTGTAACACTTGTGGTCAACCAATTAACAGTAGCGTTTTCAAAAATTCCTTTAAAAACTACAAACATTTTTAAACTGTATAATGTGTCATCATTCTGAACAAATATAGGCCTACTTCTTTTTCAGCTCACGACTTTCAAGGCCAAAATGGCGTTCATTACACCTTTTCTAGTAAAATATGTCAAGAAACACGTCATCTCTCACTCCAACAGCAAGCAACTGCTAGAGTGCGAAGCAAATTAAATCTTTGTGACATCAAACTTGAAATCTGTTCCTTAGTCAGTAGGACCGGGTTATTTACAAAATGGCATCTGTTATGTGGGTGAGCTTTTTCTTTTGCAGAGGACCATTTTTTAGCATCTCTTTAGAACGATAAAGTAAAGAGGCCAAAAAACATTATTCATGTGGATATACCATACATTACACACACATACTGTAAACATTTATCAACTACAATCCCACTATCTAGAATCATCTGAAATTACAGTATTACATTACTATTATTACTACTTTTATAAATGATGTCCTCTGCAAAGCATCATTTGTTTTCAAGACTAAATGGAAACTATAACAGCTGTCAACCGCAATGTGACGCTTTTTTATTTTAAACAAACTCTGCACATTTGAATGCTTTACCTGCTAATTAGATTAGATCTAGTCCACTGAACAGCGCACATTTCTAACCCTGAAATAGACCACATATACAAATTTTTTTTTGAGCTTTCCTGACAACAAAGTCGCCTCACACAGATAATGACATTGTGCGAGGCGCTGTAAGGCAACAAAAACAAAGAAAAACAAATAATTGATAATTTCATATTAAAATGATTTGAATATTGGCAAAAGAGGTAATTTGCCTGCCACAAAGAAGGAGAGTTTCTCTTCCTGGAAAGTGGAGAGAGAGAAAGAGAATATGAATTGTAACTTGTGCTCTTCGAGGAATGTCAGAAAGAAAAAAAAAAACAGTTCAGTTCAGTATGTAGCCTACATTTCTAATTTAAAGCCTGATGATCTGGATTCTGGAATAACTTGAATCACACTTTTCTTTTGTTCTGCATTAGTGAGGTCGCCAAAGCAAGCGCTGATCACATTTGAGTGTTTAGCTATAAGTTCCTCTTGACTCTGTCATCTCCTGACCTGAATCTACGCCCGTCCGTGCTCTTTGAGCTGTTCTACAGAGCCAAATTTCTTCAATAACATGATTTCACCAAATGGTTTGTGGAACATATTTAAGGTACAAGTGTTTGAGAGTGTTCTCCACACCCAAAACATTGTGAGAAACTGCTTATTTCTGCTTGCCATACAAAAATGAAAATGAAAACAAGGCCAACTGGCTTCCCTCCAGTATATCCTTTTGCAATAGTGACAGTGCTATGGAAAGGGCTTGGACAACTTTTGAAGACTGTTCAGGAACCTGACAGTAAAAATGAGCAATGATGCAAACACTGGAACTGGCTTAGGGACCAACAATTTATTTCTAGAGTGAAGAAGGCATCTGCTTCTGATCACAATAAATGACTTGGTTACAACAAGACTCTAAACCGTTCAGATTCAGCAACTACTAAGAAGAAAAATGCAGAAAAGTAACAAACAAATATGGAATAGTGATCTCTACTTAAAAACCTGGGATTCTTTGTAATTGTACTTTGTAATTGTTAAAGTCCCAATGAAATCAAAATTGACCATACTTACTTTGTTTGCCTAAATTGATCGTTTTGTGGTGAACAATTCATCCATGCAAGTCAATCCACACAAAAAAAATGTTTGGCTTCATAATCTTTAATCAAATTTTGAAAATGCCCCTCCCCTCTGCATTGGAGGACCTTGCCCGATGACGTAGGCTTTACGGTTTGGGTGTCTCCTTAACATCCATAACCACACCCCTCAAACTGAACCATAATCTTCTGTGTCTGTCTGTTTATCTATCTATCTACCTATCTATCTATCTATCTATCTATCTATCTATCAGCATCATCTTTCTATCTTTTTCGTTATCAAAGTTTATAGTTGTAACAAAAATCAGAAGTCTCACACTCCTTACCTTCTGCATTTTATAATAATTTCCTTTTTCTCAGTCGAGCGATTACTCTCATCTAACTGCTGAAAAGACGTAGGAAGGGGCACTCTGTTTCGTGAGACATTTCATTTTTATATGCCTTCATTCGTGAATTCGGAATTGCCGCATTTCACCATTAGTGTGCAATGCGCGTGACGTCTACTTTCGTCAATTAATAAACTGCACGTGTCTTGCGGAAAAACACTGTAGCCGGAGCTAATTAGCCTTTCGCCGAGCCCCGCCCCCCTTAGTTACTGCTGCTACCTCCGTCAAACAAATGGTCAAACACGGGCAGCGCGACAGATTGCCATGACGGCAAAGGGTATTCCCGTGCGTGTCAGTGACCTTTTTTGGAGCAATACCTCCGCGATATCAAGCAAGATCGAAGCAAAAGGGGTTACGGTATGCGGTGGAGGGATTTATTCCAAATATAAAATTAAGAAATGAATGAGACACGACTTTGATGCTAATGCTTACCAGTCTCAAGAAAAATCAGAAAAACCCCATGACCATGCTAAGTTACCTCAAATGCAACCAGCACAGCCTTGAAGATTTTATAAACTGGTTCAGTGGCTAATTGTTTGGAGTTCGAAATATATAACTTGCGCTGCATATTTATTCATTTTGCCTCCGATACAGAAGTAGCACGTTCGCTTTAACAAGCAGGTTGTTCATTACCACAGCAACCGATTGCGTGTCATGCTCATGCTGAAAAAAAAAAGTAAAACTAGTTTAAAAAGTAACTAACGTTATGCATAAGAGACGGAAAGAGGCAGAGAACCATACGTTATTTAAGGTTATTTCTATTCGTTACGATATTGATATATGAACTGATGTTGTCATGTAAGCTTCATGCTTTCCCCGTTGCGAACGTCCTCTAAACTGTAGTCTACGGTGCTGCACTGCTAACTTAGCTGACTGCTGCTCATTTTCCCAGAGAATATCATGGTATGTTAACAACAACCCTTTAGAAAATGTACAGTAAGTCCTTTGTGGATCCTCTTGATCTGCTTTCTCCGTGCTTCTTTGACTAATCTCAGTCGCACGCACGCTGCACGCGAGACGAGTTAACCATGTTCGACAAATTTAACTGGAATTGGGGCGTCCACACTGTTTAATACATCTTAGGCACCGCTTGCGTTGTGTTTTGGGCTTTGGAAAGGGAAAAAACACAACTTCTCCAGACAATATCTCGGGGTATCATCTGTCCGATTTACTAACGCCGTGGGCGCACCGCTTACTGTTTGACGGAACAGCTCACACAGTAACGGTTGCTATGATGTGTGATTGGACAATGGCCATTTTGTGGGAGGGGCCGGCGAAAGGTCAATTCTCTCCCTTAATGTCTATGGGGAGTCACGCAGTCACTGGGCAAATCCACATCCAAGTCGACCCCGGGATAAAATAGTCCGACTACAAACACTTATTATAGGCATACCGTAGTGATTCAGGATAAGTCAAAAACACGGTTTGGAAAATGGATTCATGAAGTAGCCAACTCGTTCAGTTTGAACATAGGTTACGGACTGCAGAGAGTCTCCGTGAGTCTACAGAGAGTCTCCGTGACTTTGCAGACCTTCTCTTGTATTGGAAACACTTTCCAAATATCACAATTTATGATTACCCTAGAGGATTAGTGGCACACACAAATAATCGAAAACCACTTCACCCACCTTTCCATCCCTTTGAGGGTCACAGTACAAGACCCCTCCTCTGAAAACATAAAAAAGCAAAAGAAGGAAAGCTAAAATTCATCTTCCCTGGGCTGGCTCACAGACAAAAACCTATGGATCCTGACTGCCACCCATTGACAGGGTCCTCAGAGCACTATTGCCTGTGTGACGTTTTCTTCCAAAGCAACACTATTGGTCTTGTACCAAAGCTGGCTGGAAAGATCAAAAGTCAGTTGTTTTGTAAAGAGAAACAATTACTTCATGAATATGTTAAGACACATTTTCTTGCTCGAAACATCCTTCACCACCGGAATCTCACATGGAACAGGAAGTTGGAACAATCAAGAAACTGTTCAGTGACAGTCCTAATCATTCTTCTATTAATTGTACCAACTATATTTGTATAACAGCTGAGTAGGAGCAGAACCAGAACCAAATGTGGGACCAAATTATCCAAAGACAATCAAACTTTGAATACAACTCTAAATGAGAATGAAATGCATACAGGTTAAGGTTTTTCTTCAACTCATTGAAGATTTGCTAACATTTTAAGTGAATTTATTTGATCTTTTACTTATGTACAGCTGTCCAGTCGCAGTGTGACCCAAGACTTTGTCCAAGTCCTGTGGTGTCAAGCCTGAACATTGTTAAATCAACCAAAACATTTTGGGGGGCCATGCCAAATGAGATGCAACAGAAGTTGTTAAGTGATTTTCAGGGACTTTATCTTTACAAAATACTATTCATCAGCCTGAGTATTTATGTATTTCAATCTGAATGTTAGCTAAATAATGCTTTGGATGTCAGAAAGTGCAAAGATGAGCTATTGGCAACTGTATACAACACAACGCTAGACCTGTGCTGCCTGGGACCGGAAAGAGATATTGAGGGAACAGTACACAGTTCAAAGACATTATATTTTAATACAGCAATTAATGGTGAAAGTATATTATATTGAGTTTCTATATTTTATTAAAACGCAGATTCTCAACTGTTGCCTGAAACTAAGTGGTAGAGACCATAACAAAATCACAGGTGAAATAGTCAAATAGTCAAAAAATATTTTTTTTTGCTCAATTTACTTTAGCTGCTTAAATATTTACAATACAATGAACGCAAGTACTGGTATACTCATACACCAAAATTTGTATTTATTGGTGAACTATACCTTTAAGCAGCCACTTAGCAGAAATATACATACTTTTACAGATGTGTTTACAGCAGTCAGAATGTTAATACTCCCAGATGTTGTACTTAAAATGATTTTTCCTTAGGTTAAATTTTGATTTCAATTTTCAATTTTGCCTTAGGTTAAATTAAAGTATGTTCAATTTTCCATACAGAATGTGAATGTTTTTTTTTTTGTTTTTTGTTTTTTGGCCAGTTCACATCAACCCAGTAAAAGTTTCTAAATTTCAGTGATGACCGATATTATTCGTTTTCAAGGTGGATGAAAACATCGACGACTGGTTTATCTTCCCAACATGGATTACAGGACATTGGATGGTTTGTGTAAGTCGTTCTAAATCTGTAGTGTATAACTTATGTCTTGATAATTTTTAGATACTATAAACTGCAATTGTCTTTCGGTGTATATATTGTGACATATCAACAGATTATGAAGCCTGGAGAGCAAGATATTTGTTTCCTTGATCCTCTGCACGGCAAAACATTCAATAAGGAAGAATAAGTGCTCATCTACAGGTTTTTAGTGCACTATTCCGAGTTCAGAGATTTTGGTCGTTCTTAACCACATTTTGAAAGAGATTTTGGTCGTTCTTAACCACGTTTTAATAAGATTGTGGTCGTTCTTAACCACATTTGAATAAAATTGTGGCCATTAAACATTAAAGCTTT
Source organism: Pimephales promelas (assembly GCF_016745375.1). The sequence continues at coordinate 4,374,659 of NW_024121566.1, read as the reverse complement.
TCACTTGTTCAACTGACTTAGGATCGAATTATGTTTTCAAATCACTTTTTTTGTAAAGTGTCAATAAAATGATCATCTAATACTTATGCCAAGTTCTGGTTCTGCCTCACATTTCAGTTCTCTTGTATTGTTTTGTTTGATTCAGTGCAGTAACTGTTTTGTCATCACAGAAACATTCCACAAATCATGGTACCAATATTCATTTGAATAAATAACTAGTAAAAGCATTGGAAATTGTTTAAGGTGGATTAACAGGGCCTTCCACGACAACATCAACGCAACAGCTGTGGTGTCTTAGTTTATAAAGCTGATGTGTTGCTTACTAAGCATATATCCAGTATGTATCTGAGCAAATCTATTTGTAATGTTCACCATATCAGTATTCACTGAGCTTTGTGACAGCAGGGGCCTTTGATTTTACAGAGGTAAGTGAAATATGCAATGGAAACCCCCATATCATTAAAAGTAAACTTACAGATTGTATATTTTTAACTCAGCCTGACATGCCTTGCATCAGGAGGTGGTGTCTGCTCCCTTGAGGTTTGTTTTTCCTCCTTTTTTTAATCCACATTTGAACTTTTTGCCACTAAAACTGTTCATTGAAGTTTCAATTAAGTTACCAAATGCTTAAATTTAGCAGTTTAAAAAGTGTTTTTATTGCTAATAAATTCATTAATCTAAACAAGTGGATTTCAATTATGGCCCTGGGGATGTCATTAAGAACAAACTGTCTTGACTCAATAAAAATTTGATTAAATATATATATATATATATATATATATATATATATATATTTTTTTTTTTTTTAAAGAACAAACTGTCTTCATGAGGCTTAAAATTTTAAACATTTGAAGGTCAGACGCTGAAAGAAAGCAACTCTGAAAAAAGAGGAGAGTAGAGAGAGCAGGAATTGGTTCCCAATTTAAAGGGATAGTTCACTTTAAAATAAATTTTTGGTATGTTTTAGCTTGCCTCAAGGGCATCCAAGATGTAAGCGTTTTTCAATACCTGCTTTCTCTTTCCGGAGTTGCTTTCTTTCGGCGTCTGACCTTAAAATGTTTAAAATTTTAAGTCTCAAGAAGACAGTTTGTTCTTAAAGACACCTACATCTTGGATGCCCTTGAGGTAAGCTAAAACATAGCAAAAATTCTGAACTATCCATTTAAATCTTGAACCGTAAATAACAGGGATTTGAAAATGATGTAAAAGCTTGATGTAAAAAATGATGTAAGAAAAGAAATTAAGAACAAATTTTGTTCTTACCCTCCAATTTAGAGGTGATGGAAACCCCCCTGCCTGTTGATTTTTTGTAAGTGCAGTATAAACTCCTGTCAAATTTATCAGTTACCCTTTTTAATAAGTCATATGTAAAGTTACATTTTGGACTGATGGTTGGCAACTTTGGACAGATGCCATCTGACATCCTGTGGCGGATCCTGATGGAAAAAGACGACGTTGATGTGGCTTTCTGGAGACTTTCACTGACGTGCAAGGTTTTCAGAGACATTGTCAGTGAGCCCAAATTCAAAGAAGAGGTCCACTTTGTAAGGCTGGACTGGAGAGTAAGTTCTTTAAACCTAAGTTGTGAGTACTGTAAAAGGTACTTGAGAAAGTCTGTCTATCTGCCTATGATAAACTGTGTTGCCTTCAAAACTTTGAAAAATCTGGGATCTTCAAACTGAAAACCTTCAAACTTCAAGCTTTTAAAACTATTTCAAACTTTTAGGATAGGCTTTCTCAAGCCAAATTAAACTATGTATTGTCACTCAAGCATATCTTGTCTAACATTTTCCTATAATGTTTAAAATGTATTCCTTGTATGACTGTATAATGTTAATGTCTTTCTTCAAAATGATTCAATATAGTTTTTTCTGTATTTTATCTAAATTAGGTGTTGTGAACTGGACTGCATTTTCCAGAGAACATAAGTTCCGGATGCCGTACTCCTTGACTCTTTGCTTGCACTGCAATGAATTATACAAGAACTGCCCACCTGGATATGTTGGTGATGGCAGAAGAAGAGTCCTGCGTGGATTTTATTCCGAGAAAGAGGTTGAGGGCTATTGCTCGTATGATTGTTTTTTTCAATGATGGAGGGGAATTTCAGGCTGAGTACACAATATATATACTCTGAAATTCCTTATAATTTTACCTTAGATTAGGCATAGTAAAAAATATGGATCTGTGCTCTACTGCTTTCATTATTACTTTAGAGTTTAAAACCATATATCATTTTATTAAAGTATTGTTTCAAATTCGCATGCATTTTTAAGAAGCGTGGCGTAAATCTTATTTAAAATAGCATAAAAGTATTGTAGGCTACGTGTAATTAAACACATTTTTATTATGGTGTTACTTTTATTTTAGTTAAAGATCGGAGTTCTTCCTGCACTGGTAGAGACTAGAGGAATTAAGGTTTTGCCAGTGACACTTTTGATACATTTATTGATACAATTTGTTTTTTATATAGCGTGACTAAATTAAAAGACAAAGTCATTAGTGAAGATTATGCAACAGTATTTAGAATATAATATGCAAACTATACAGCTCAAATGTATCATTCTCATTCAATCATTCACCCTGCCTCCATTTTCTTTGTCACACAACAAGTGTTTGATCACCACATTTGAGTAATCATTGCAAAACATCTGTTTATATATTCTGTTTATGTACTGTGTGTTATATATACAGTACCAGTCAAAAGATTGTACGCACGAATGGGAAAGTGTGTCCAAACTTTTGACTGGTTCTGTTCAATTATACATAAATAATATTGCTACTGTTTTATAATGTACACAAACATAAAATACTGATAATATGATACTTGCCCCAACATTTATTTAAAAAAAAGAAATTAAAAGAGGCAACTCACACGCACCAGGTTGACACTAAAATTACAATGACAAACATATTGAATATCAGTCTACATCCAGTAGATTCAGCCTCCCATGTACAGTTATAAAATTAGCACATACATGATTTGACAACACTATGTGGATCTAACAACAAATACACATTTTGTAGGCGGCAACAACGCTTATTTCTGAGAGCAAATTAGAGAAAGATGGGTGACAAATAAAGGAGAAACAGAGGGTGGTTCTGCAATAAAAATAACATGCCGAGTTTGGTTTGAATCCGGATGCATTCCAGAGTCGCCACAGAAATAATCGGCTCCATGTGTGGTGCATCTCGCATTCATCTTGTGTGAGAGCAGTAGAGAGTGGTTGCTAAATATTGACAAAATATCAACAATGAAAATGACCAGATGTCTGCCAATATATTAATCCAAATACTGTTTATTTCATGTAACTCATCAGATTCATCAATTCAAGAACCGAAAATGTGTTGAGAGTGTTGAGATGTTGAGCGATAGTTAGAAATCAACATGGAAAATGTTTCAAGATCGCAAAGTTACGCAACTAAATGCGTCAACGGAGATGGTTCAGAAGACACAAGCCTGCATGTAACCCTATACGTTTTTGTTCATACAATATGTATGCATTAAAAAAGATGCAAATAAAAAAGATAGCTGGCAAATTAATTTGCTAACTTCAGATTGACAGAATAATATTAACGATGATAATAATCATGTAATTAAATTTGTATGAAATAAGCAATATAAAATTGTGGGCAGGCGATGGAGGGGGTGGGTTGAATCTGCGGTCCCTGCAGGGACGTGCACAGGGGGGTTGCTCAGGTTGCCCGGGCAACTGCCCATATGCCCTTCTCGACTCAGGTTGCCCTTCTGAGGAAAAAAAAATAAAATCGTACAATGGATGTAGAATTTCACGTAGGCCTAGACAAAAAATAATATAAAAATCGCAAAGCCTCATTCACTTCCAAAAAAAAAAAAAAAAAAAAATTGAAAGTCAAACTGTTTCCACGAGACCATAGACTGCACGCGACCGGTGCGTATGGTAAGGCACCGCAAATTACTCAGGCCGCGCCTCCATCTCGTGTCGTGCGCTAATTAATGTGTACGACCATGACAAAATGAAGCGAAACTATCCTTCTCGTCACGAAAAGAGGAAGAAGAAAAACATGAGAGTGAATTGAGGGAACAGCAGTCAGGTAAACTTGTGTTCTGTCCTCACTAGTGTCCGCAAAGTTTGATGGTTTGTCTGGGCAGGCAGTGCATCTCTTGCATCACTTTTTGCCCGTCAAAAGTGAGAGTAAAATACCATTATTTATTACGTTTTGTTTTTGATAAACGACAAAGTGCAACAACATTGTTTGTTTACTGCAGCTCTGAAAACATAACCGCGTCGCGTGTGTTGCGTTCATATGCGCGTGCACGAAATGAAACTCGCATTTTTCAAGCAGAAATGTGGAGACCAGAGAAATGATGGCACTTCCAATCAAAGTACACATTATAAAGACACTGATTATCTAGTCTCAGTGTAGTTAAAAACTCTAAACAACTGCACTAATTATGCAAGATATAAACCAATGTATTGGCAATTTGACATTGATTGACTATTGATTTATAGGCTATATTGAATTTAAAATGATGATTAGATGGACATTCTGGTCAATATGAACGCAAATCCCTCAGTAAATAACCATAAATCAAGATTTGCTTTAACATGCATAAAAAAAATAAATAAATAAATAAAAATCATAGGCTATTGATTCCGAAAATACCCTGGCTCGGCTGGCTGTAGAGAGAACCAAAGTTAATCCCAAAAGCCAAAGTTCAGGGTTGTACTTTATTATTTTCTTCTTGTTTATGTTTACGTTAATATTCACTTATGTGAATGTTAATGTTATCTTAACATTCTATAAAAATGCTTTATTCAGTAAATATTGTTTGTTTGATCCTCATTCTGTTCTATATTGTTGTACTTATTCTTTGACTGTTTTGTTTAAGGAGGGAGGATTGTATTGGGCGGTATTGAGTGGCAATGGCAAATGGTTTACATGGCTCACGGCATCACAGATCAGGTAGAGGGCCCCTTAGCAGAATTTTGCTTAGGGCCCCATGCAGGGGGAGGTCAGGATTGGCAAAAAAAAAAAGAATTGTATTTTTTCCCGAAATCTAAGCGTTTTTTATTTTTTCGAGTTTTTTCCATTCAATCCAGATTATTTCTTTTCAAATAAATAAATAAATAAATAATTTAAAAAACAATAAACAACAATATGAAGAACTCTTTTGCTCATTTGTCTCATCTCTGACATTTTGCAATCTTTATAAATAATTATAATACCATAAGATGAGGCATTGCGTTTGGACATAAACACGGCCAGATAAGGCAATTTGGAAGGGGACAAATTCAACTGAATATATTCCTTCATATAGCCCGTGAGGGGGGAGGAGGGGGGGGGTGCCCTTTTTTCAGGTCAGAGCAACTGCCCCTCAAAATTCCTGTGCACGTCCCTGGGTCCCTGCACCCCTTCTTAACAAAGTGAAGTTTATATTATTGACTTGTTGTTGTCATTGTTTATATTGTTGTTTATATTATTTAATTTACAGGGCCTGAATAACAATGTAATGTGTTTTAAGTAATAATCCCAATAAATGTGTCCCAGTTTGACAGTAGCGCCTTTAAAAATGTAGTTTGGGGTCATTGTGTGTTTGAGAAAGCGTCATTCATCCTGTGTTTAATGTTTATTTCTCTTTTATTGTGCATAGTATAGTAGAGCCCTTAAACTATATATATATATATATATATATATATATATATATATTAAATGTGTGTGTGTATAAATGCCATCACATAGATTAATCACATCTAACAAACAAAAGTTTTTGTTGATTTAATGTATTCATGCATGTACGTATGTAATATCCCTCAGTTGACAAAAATATTTTCATTTTAATAATTTTTTACTTCCTCTGAATGGTACAAAACTTGGTAAAGGTTTTGGCACTTGCTATGCAACCACAAAAAAAAAAATCAATATTTAGTTAATCGCGATTAATCGCATCCAAAATAAAAGTTTGTGTTTACATAATATATGTGGGTGCACTGTGTATAATTATTTCATATACATAAATACACACACATGCTTGTATATACTTAAGAAATATTTTCATGTATACTGTATATAGATTATATGTAATTTATATTATATATAAATATTTTATATATAAATAATATTTTTCATATATATGCATCGGTGTATTTATATAGATATACAAAATACACATATCTACATATACACACACACACACACACACATATATATATATATATATATATATGAAGAGTTCAGATGCAAAAGCCTCTAAGTGCCATTTGAAATTTTCTTCTAAAATGACCATTTTTATCAAGCTTGTGTATTTAAGTTCAGTAATTTCACTTAAATGACAATTAATAGGTAATCTTCATTGCCATTTAAGTGAAATTACTGAACTTAAATATACAAGCTTGATAAAAAATGATCATTTTAGAAGAAAATTTCAAATGGCACTTAGAGGCTTTTGCATCTGAACTCTTCATATATACACGTCGTATATATAAATAACTTTGTAATGTGCCTCAAGATGTGGCTACAAATAAGACATCTTATTTACATATATATGACATATAATATATATATATATATATATATATATATATATATATACACGTAAATAACTTTGTAATGTGCCTCAAGATGTGGCTACAAATAAGACACCTATTATAACTATAAGCCATATACTGCAGCCATTGTTTAAGAGAGCAGCCACCCACACACATCAGAGCTTGATTATCTTCATATACCTTGACAAAAGGAAAAAAAAACAACAACATAAGGGGGGAGAGAAGAGAGAAAAGGCCCACGGCACCAGGGGCACTTGCACCTTAATTATCTCAATTTGAACCTCTGGTAAGATCGCACATTCACTGGAGGTGGTTAAAGGCCATGGTGCAGGTTAAACACTACTGTCGATTAATGGGTACATAAAGCAGTTAAGATATGTATATGAAGTTAGAAATATCTCAAAAATGGTGTTAAAGTCCCGTTTTTGTAGTTTTTGTTTAGTGACGGTTATTTTTCACGCGACTCGGCGATGACGTCACATGAGGCAGACGCAGCTGCAGGCTGCAGGCAGCGGCGCGCTTCAGAATCGGTTCACAGTAAAGTCGCGGTTCAAAGCCGAGAAGAGCGATGTTCTCGTCAGGGCTGTAAAAGAAATATAAGTGACATTGGGGATGGGACAAACCCACCCATATTAGCTTCGGTTATGCATATCAATTTGGGCAAATGTGTATGCTTTATGCCTATATTTCCTATCGTCATCATGAACACAACAATGATTTCCCTCGTGTTTAAATAGTTTTCCTTATAATAATGCATCATTTGTAAAAAGTAAAATGCATCTGTGTAAATGAGAGAATCATCTACTATGTGTATGCGCGTTGTTCACTCTGTATCTGCAAGCATGCGGATAAAATAGCATCTGAAAGTACACGCAACGCGCCACTGACTTTAGACTTGGTTAGGGTGACCAACAGTCCTGTTTTACCAGGACATTTTCTGTTTTCACGTCCTGTCCTGGCTGTTTTTATTTTATTTTTTTTAATTATGAAAATGTCCTGGTTTTCAAAAAACTTCTGGGAAAGATCAGATGGGCAAACAAGCATGAGGAAGAAAAACAGGATAAGGAGGAAGAAAACTAGATACATTTTGTTAGTTCGTTTTTGTAAGTTTGTGAGAGCTATTTTTGTTACATTTGGAGGTATTTATTTTAGTTATTTCTTAATTATATATTTATTTTTCTAATACAGAAGAGACATTTCATTCATTCAAACCTAAAATAATTATATATTTATTTTTCTAATACAGAAGAGACATTTCATTCATTCAAACCTGTAATAAAACAGGCTCTGAGAAGCCTATCTGAATTTGTGTCTTGTAATATAACAATTTTCTATCCATACAGAGGAGGCAGGCTACTTTAAATATACTGATACAGATGTAACGTGTACATATCCAGCATTCTGGATATGAGGCATAATGCCTGAATCCATTTGTGCTACACATAGCATACTCACACTTCATGCAAGATAATGGTCCCCTTCAAACCAGCACGCATGAGTATGTTCATGAACAACAGCTATAGGTGACAGGAGATGTGTTGCATACACAATAAACATGAATCAGAGACGTTTCCAACCTACTTACAGAGTTTAAAACTTAAGAATCTTTCCTACTTATCCCTAGGCAATACCAGTACAGTGCATACAGACAGGCTATATGCTGGGCTTATGGTGTTTTAAGCAAGAGCAGAAGAAGCCTCTCGTGTGGTTTCAACCATCAGACAACAATTCCAAAGTCGTGACCAGACCTATCAGGGCTTTCAATCGCCTCGTTTGGATGAAAATTAATTTAAAAATATAATTGCTTATTCTGTTGTCATCACCCAATTGCCCTCAAAATGTTATAAAGTACACAGAACACATGAATTTTTATAAGAATAAAACAGTTTATTGGCATTGCTTGTAATGGTTACTAAACATTTTCTGAACAAGGACAAAGATTACTGAACAAAGACACAGGTTTTAAGTAAACAACTCTATACAAAAAATCTTTAGCCTGTAATAGTGTAGTCCAGAGAGCCATAGAGAGAGAGAGTTACGACACTCCCATAGACCGCCATAGGAACTCTGGAATGAGGAACTAACGCGTGTCGTGGAGCTGGTAAATTAATGAAATTACTGTATTGTTTTACTTTTACACACATTAGCCGACCTCTCGTGAATCTAGTCAGTACATTTTATGTAGCCAGTTTTAGTTAATGCTTATTGGAAGATAATGCATTAATTGCAGCAAGCTATAGCTTACATGACCAACTCTTCATTAAAGTTAGCTAACTTATGGTAACCTGAAGTATATATTATTTATAATATATATTCACGTATGTATGTAGGCCTATGCATATATACACACATAACCCTAACCCATTTAAATAAATGAATTGTGTGTGTGTGTGTGTGTGTGTGTGTGTGTGTATATATATACACACACACACAATTAATATATTATGTTTATGGGTTAAGGTTAGTTATGTGTGATTCAAATATACATGTGTACTGTACATCAAATACATGTATTTGTATGTGTTTTCTGATATGGTTTAGTCCATGATTAGGGTAGGAAGAAGGGGCACATTAGCCATGCTGAAATTAATCCCGTTAACAGTTATGGATCATTAACTATCTCTCCGGTTTCATTTTATGTTAATAAAGTTTATTTTTACCGAACATTACTGCAAATTTGTACATGCACACTTATATTTTATGTTGGTTGTAATTCTGAACAGATCGCCTCTCCAGACCGCTTTGCGTGATTACGAAGGTAGGCTAATGGCTGAATCGGAATTTATAAACAAGATCACGGGAATCAATAGCCTAAGAAAAAAAAGTAATGATTTTGTGCAAAGTAAAACCAAAGAAACAGCACACAAAGAAAAAAACAAAACATGCAGAATGCAGGAAACCACCACTAAATGAGATGACAGGGACAGAAGGAAAGAAGATAACTAACAACTAAAATAAATAAATACAACTAAACCATTGGACTTGTCTGTGGAAAGAAAATAATGTGAAATTAGGTTCTTGAAGCGTGACTGCCGGGCTAGGTAGAGGCTGACGGCCTCCTCAGGAACCTGTTTGAAGGATGTGGCGATGGGGACAAACTGGCGCTAACCTCTCGAAGAGCCGCAGGTGAATTGGTGTAGCTTTCCCGAAGGGCCTTCATTAATGATGTTGCATAACCTGCAGACATAATAATAATACTGTATAAAGATCATTGCCACTAATAGAAAAACATGAAATTGTCCTGCATATGAATTATAGCAAACATAAACAGTAAACAGAATGTTATGAGATTGCCAGGGAGATTACCCATTGGACCCTGATATGCACTACTAAATGTTTTAAAAAATAAATAAATAAAAAAATGCAGACCATATTTGATGATTTGAATGTTACTATTAAATGTTATACAATACTAGTGGTAATACACGTGGTAAAGTTAGTAACATAAACTCTGTGAGGTAGTGAATTACTGAGAGGTAACTTAGCTAAACTCTGAAGTGAAAAGTGGATAAACTGTTTCTGACCTAATTTCAGCAGGTAAACTGCATTTAGCCTCCACTACAGCCCTGACGACACGGTCAATGAAAAAGAGAACAGTAGCAGTCTAACGTTATAACAAAACGCAAACACACGATTGCGAAAGCCGCTTGATGATCATCACCACTGATCCAAACACTAGCCACGAAGCCTTCATGACAATATGGACATTTACTTCTGGGCAATTTTGTTTTGGCTCAAATTCGTGAATCACGAAAAATGCTCTTCTAATGTCATAGTGATCGTGCTTGTAGTGGAGGCTATTATGTCAAAGGGAACACGGTAGTTATACAAAATACACACAGAGCTAGCTAACATGCAGCTTGTAAACATTAACGTTAGCATGATGCTTACCGTGGCAATTTCTCGCTTGCGGTAGACGGTGTCTCTCGACCTCGGGACAGGGCAAGCAGAGAGGTTTGCGTTCACAGACGGCAGTGCGGTTGGAAGTAATTTAGCACTCCTCTCACTCTTTAATCCAAGTGAAGTAAGACCATCTTGGCATCCCCTGAGTGGTTATCCTCCTCTTTGAAATGCGCGCTGCATATTCTCGAGTAGGCGGCGACAGAGCTAACGTTAACTTAGCTGAAAAATCTGCTCGCCTAATCTTGACAAACTGCACCCAGCTTCGGAAGATCTATCTATCTATATTTACTTATAAATCTGTCACTGTCAGTGTCACTGCTTCACTAGCTAGCTAACTTAAACTCCTCGTATCACTCTCCCTCAAAATGGTAGGCGGGCCGCGGGGCTGTCTGTCGTCCAACAGTCAGCGAGTGCCTCATGTGACGTCATGGAATGCATTGTGGGAGAAATAAGAATCCTCGCTTAGCTTTAGCTAAAAGCTAACATTTCACCCACTTTTCCGTGTTATATTTTAATTTTTGAGTACCCTACAACATCAGATACAATGGATAACTGTTTAAATGTTTATTACCAACTAGAAAATTGCCAAAAAAGAAAAAAAAAAAAACCTGCACCATGGCCTTTAAGAGATGAAAAGCAGGGGTCCTCTCACAGGGAAGACCTGAGTGCTTCTAGATGTTGTTTGCAAGAACAGGCCTTGGTTGCTAAGATACAAGAAGCACAATTGAGGGTCTGCACTTATAAGAGACATGTCAGAATCGGATCTTGAGAGGTAACACAAACTCACTCCTACGGCTGCATTTTAAAAGATAAAATAAAAAACGTCAACTTTCCCAGAGCTTACACATATAGTTGTAAGCCTACTCTTGAAACTTGTAATACCTTCAAGTATTGTAACCAAACAACATCTACAATAAAGTAGATTGCCTACTTCCTCACAACACAATACAAACTGACACATAAATATAGTGGATGTTTCGTTAAATAAATACATACGTCCAGGCACTCACATAATATTAAAAAGCCTATATTTAAAACACCAAAATGATTATTAGGAACACCTGTTCAATTTCTTATTAATGCAATTATCAACCAATCACATGGCAGTTGCTTCAAGGGGTGTCCTGGGCAAGACAATCTCCTGAACTCCAAAGTCAGAATGGAAAAGAAAGGTGATTTAAGCAATTTTGAGTGAGGCATGGTTGTTGGTGCCAGACTGAAATAACCACTCGTTACAACCGAGGTATACAGCAAAGCATTTGTGTAGCCACAACACGCACAACCTTGAGGAGGATGGGCTACAACAGCAGAAGACCCCACCGGGTACCACTCATCTCCACTACAAATAGGAAAAAGAGGCTACAATTTTAAAATTGGACAGTTGAAGACTGGACAAATGTTGCCTGGTCTGATGCATCTCGATTTCTATTGAGACATTCAGATGGTAGAGTCAGAATTTGACGTTTAACAGAATGAGAATTGTGGATCCATCATGCCTTGTTGTAACCACTGTGCAGGCTGGTGGTGGTGGTGTAATGGTGTGGGGGATGTTTCCTTGGCACACTTTAGGCCCCTTAGTGCCAACTGGCATCGTTTAAATGCCACAGCCTACCTGAGCATTGTTTCTGACCATCTCCATCTCTTTATGGCCACCATGTACCCATCCTCTAATGGCTCCTTCCAGCAGGATAATGCAACATGTCACAAAGCTTGAATCATTTCAAATTGGTTTCTTGAACAAGACAATGAGTTCACTGTACTAAAATGGCCCCCACAGACACCAGATCTCAACCCAATAGAGCATCTTTGGGATGTGGTGGAACAGGAGCTTCGTGCCCTGAATATGCATCCCACAAATCTCCATCAACTGCAAGATGCTAACCTAGCAATATAGTCCAACATTTTTAAAGAATGCTTTCAGCACCTTGTTGAATCAATGCCACGTAGAATTAAGGCAGTTCTGAAGGTGAAAGGGGGTCAAACACAGTATTAGTATGGTGTTCCTAATAATCCTTTAGGTGAGTGTACATGCTTAGGTCTACGGTGTGAAAATGTAACAATAAAATGTTTATCGTTAAACCAATACCTGTTTCAGTGCATAACTCATGCAGCCATTCCTTTTTGATGTTTCTTTTTACAAAACATTAATGCATTATTGATAATTTAACAGTGTTACTTTCCTACTCATATTTTCATGTAGAGACTAAAGACATATTGCATGTCATATTTTTTTTATGCGTCAACACTATTTAGTACACAGAAAATGTAACAGTGCAGCAAAAGTTGACAGTATATCAAAAGATCTTGTGTGTGAGCTCTGCATTAGTCCCTAGAGCTGGTGCTTTCTACAGCGAGTCGCTCTGCAGAGCACGTAGTCAGCATGGCCTGCTGAAAGGTTAAAGTCAGAATGAAACGGAAGTTTTAATAATCTTTCCTTCCCCATTCATTCCATATAACATTTACATTTATTCATTTAGCTGACGCTTTTATCCAAAGCAACTTACAATTGCTATATATGTCAGAGGTCGCACGCCTCTAGAGCAACTAGGGGTTAAGTGTCTTGCTCAGGGACACATTGGTGTCTCCACAGTGGATTCGAACCTGGGTCTCTCACACTGTCTTATCCACTGCGCCTTATAATTACTGCAGTATTCCATAAAAAAGAAAGAATTGTCAATTCTGATTTGATGGTGACTTTAATGCTTCCATAGGGGTTGACTCAGAAAGGCAAATTAATAGCAGTTCTTTCAAGAAGGACTCGGAGGACATCTGTTTTGAATTCCAGTGAGTCTGCATGTTATAGAGTGGGGCAATTCGATTAAAGCAGCCACAAACCATGTTACAACTAGAGATGTGCCATGCAGGACTGTCCACCTCTTCTGTTTCCCCCCTAGGGGAAGCTAGTTCCTCTAACTAAGTCCCACCTCAAGCTTTAATGAAGCACACGGGGGAAATGGAGCTGGAGATTGTGAACTGTCAATGATCTGTAAGACAATCCTGAAAAGCACCTTTGAAGTCTTCTTATCCTTGCCATTTTTCTAGTAGCCTGGTTCTGCTGTAATGAAAAGATGGTGTGGAAGGCAACTTGTGGAATTTAAAATACAACTAAAAATAATTGCAAAATGTCAAGAATTTGCTCCTAGAAGTTGCAAATAATTAGATGCTGTACTCATCAGGACTTTATTTGTGCCAGCTCTAACACCTCCAAAAGTGGATTCCCAATGCTTTTAGAAAAAAAAAAAGAAAATCCTAAAAAGACTAATCAATTTTGAACCCGGAACGGCCTTTAAATCTCAAACGAGGAACAATAAAAGTGACCTGATCTCTAAAGCCGTCGTTCATTCGCCAAAAACTCTGACTTCATAAAAAGCAGGACAGCACAGATCATCACAGCCAGATGAAGGCTAGTCATCTATGAGAGCACTCCTAATACATCTTTCATCCCAGGATTTCTATAAAACAACAATTATTGGAGAGTCCTGCTAGGTCTCATGTAAACAGAGAGAGATCTGATTTGCTAAAGACAACAGCATTGTGGAAAGAGAAACAAACACAACAGTCCGTTCCCACACACACCATTCAAAGAGTCTGTATTTTCAATGAAAACAATTATATCTGAAGACAGGGGAGTTTAAAGCACATTTACTATAAAATGTAATAAGTCGAAAGATTGCAACTAAGCATGGTTAAGTATACAGAGTTTACATTACCTACTTTGAAAAATTATATTAATAAATCATTGGAAAATAATTAAGTAATTCAAAATTGAACGCATGATGTTAAAAGCAGCAGTTATTATAAGCTACACTGTAAAAAAATATTGTTGGTTTAACTTAAAAAAGTAAGTAACCTGGTTGCCCTAAAATTTTAAGTTCATTGAACTGGAAAAAGTGAGTTAATACAATGAAGGAGAATGATTTATTCATCAGAAACTCAAAATTATATGTTATCTGAACTAAATAAATTATTTAAGTTGATTTGACAAAAGAAAAAATGTTGTGATGACTACACACTGTAAAAAAATATTGTTGGTTTAACTTAAAAAATTAAGTAACCTGGGTTGCCTTAAAATTTTAAGTTGATTGAACTGGAAAAAGTGAATTAATACAATGGAGATTAATTTAATTATCAGAAACTCAAAATAATAAGTTATCTCAACTAAATTAATTATTATAAAGTTGATTTGACAAAAGAAAATATGTTGTGATAACAAATCTTGAAAATATTTTTTACAGTGAGATCTTTGTATTTGATTGCATTTTAAAATGTTTTCCTTCTTTGCCAAATGTTACTGCACAGGTTGTCACTACAACATTAGTACAAAGAGACTGCATTCATTGACACATCTCCATCACTCAACTTATCTTGACCAAGTCAACCAAAAAGAGAGAAACTGAACAGAATTTAAGAAACATACCTTTAAGTGCTTAACTAGAGGCTTTGCAGAGAAAACAAGTGTGAGTCATCAACTTTTGTTGCTTTCAGAATTAACCAAGAACATCGAAGTGCTTTTCATAAAGACCTGCGTTCACTAATAAACATTATTTCAGACTCATAAGTATTTTTCCCCCATGTATAAACAAACTCTTAAACTTTAACTGAAATGTTTGGCAATTCTTCTAAAGGTCTTCTGAAATTCTCAACAGATGGAGAACTAAATAGTTAAAAGCAGTTGAACAGTGCAGTAAATTAATTGCAGAAAATTAAATAAATGTTAAAAAATGTTAACTTTCTGCATGTTGCACAACACTGCACGTGAGTAGTTGTGATCATTTAACACACTGAAGCAATTCCATAAATTAACTCTCTAAAAGAGCAGGGAATGGGAAACGGAAAATATGGAGTGGCGCTGGAGCGAAGTTATTACAGAACACTTGAAATAGGTGAGGGGAAATGTGTCACTCCGCTCCCCTCAAACAGCCTTATCCAGACTGGCTGTCAGTCCCTGCTGTGATTCTTCTAGCATGATGCTTTGACTTCATTCGGAATCTTCATTGACAGAGGGACAAAAATGAACGACCTGAATAAATTCTCATTTCTAACTTCTTGTTTACACAACTGTTGACAGAAAAGAGTAGGCTACCACAGGGAATTGTGTATCTAAATAGACTCATCGAATCACTAACGGTCAAATGACAACCACTGACTGGGCATGCGTATTCAAGTAGCCTAAATGAATGACTGAATGAATAAATAAATAAATAAATAAATAAGGGATTACTTCAAACCCAAGCAATAAAGTAATGAAAGCACATGACTCACCTGTTTCCACAAAAAGACGTCCCTTTCGTTCAACTTCCACGAGACCAGCACATGTATGGCAGACAGTATAATTCCAGTGATGACCGCCGCTCTCATCCGCACCGGCAAAAGTGTGTAAATGACATAGATGAAAAACACGGTCCACCAGATGCCGTCAGACGCGCTCCGCGGCTCCACCAGGAGCACACCGATCACATGCACAGCCAGCACCACCAAAATGAGCACATAGCAAACTATCCACATGTGATCCTGATGGAAGCCGTTCCTGTTGCACAAGACAATCAGCGTGAGGATGAGCACGATGGTCGCGGAGAAAACCACCACGTAAGTGAGCCGACACACTCCTCCAGCGCAGTGGAACCCCAGCATCACTGCGCACACCAGCACAAGAACGGCCATGAACATCGTCAAACTGCTCTGGTTGAGTCGGAAGAAGTAGCGCTGGTAAAGCCTCTCCAACTTCTCCGACTGGAACTTCTTGGATTTGAAAATCTGCATCACGCCGCTGCAGCACGCGCTCATGGAAAAGTTAACTTCAGGCATGAGCTCCTCCTCTGGCTTGGACTTGGTTCTTCTGTCCTCCAAACCCACCTCCACGGACTTGGGTCTCACTTCTCCATCTCGGTAGCACCTCGGGGACGAGCGGTTATTGTTGCGACTCTCCTCTCCGTGTTCTTGCCAAGCAGACTTGGATCTGAAACTAACCCGGCTGACAGTGGTCGTGGCTCGGCCTGGTTGTAGCTCGAAGTCATCGTCCTCTCTCCACCGACTGTTGGACCGTATGAGCTTTTTGCAGGAGGATCTGGCCGAGTATGGACATCCGTTCGCCACGGACTCAGACTCGCCCCAAGCGGATCTGTGCTCCGTCCCTCCCCTCAACACAGGAGCGCCAGCGCCGGGTGGGCTCACGCTGTTAGATCTGGACATGATCTCGACTAGGCTACTACAAGCAATTTAAGACTTCAGCGTGCAAACCACTGAGGTTTTAGTTCAAAGAAAAGGTCGGGAGTCTTACAAGTTTGTTTCGTAAACGTTTCAGCAGTGTTTTCAAACAACGTTTCAGCAGTGTTTTCAAATAATGTTTCAGTAGCCACGAAAGTTTGTCAGTCTGCGCTCGAGAACAGATATCAAATCACCTTTGCTTGAGGAGGTGACCATGGCAACAGCGGCTTAGTAGCTGTTTGCATAATATCCAACGATGTAGAACCACTATTGTTAGCCTATACTTATCAAGTTATAATAGATTTCCACGCCACGAATGTTGGTGTTTTTGTTGTGCAAGAAGAGCCGAAACCCAAACAGATAATAACAGATAACAGCTTCTTTTTTTTTCTTCAAAATTTGACCACTAAACGTCATCGAATTATTCGTACTTTATAAACAAACATACAAACGTCTATGATCCCAAATAGCTAAATCGCTTTTACACTAAAGAGGGTGTGTTAAAGTCATTATTTTAGGGATGGGCTATTATATTACTACATTTATTTAGCCGATTTAAGACACAACGTTGCTGTCAGCTGGTGATTCAAAACAAGGAAAGAAAATCAAAGTTAGTTCCACACGTGGATCTCATTAAAAAGGAGCTAGTAAAACTGGCCCTTTAGAGTTTTTCATTGCAGCATTTCGCATTCTGCTTTAATAAAGTAACGTTAGGGCTAGTGTGAAATGAGAACAGTTATTGAAGTAAAAACTCGCTGGGAAAGAGAATCGCATTTTGCTATTTTTACATTAGTATAAATACATAGAGGTCTTTAAATAATTAAATAGGCTATACAAAGTAGCCTAGTCATTTGGGACAAAGCCCCATGTGGCTAGAGCACATTAGAGGACGTAAACGGGGAGTAATTGTGAGCAACATTTCAATTCATAGATTTCAAAACACAAACCACCTCTGGGTATAAATTACGAGGCTCAAGCCCCCAGCGAAAAGAAAAGAAAAAAAGATTGTGAACGTAATGAAAGCACGCACGTAGGCTATGTATAGGCTACAGTATAGGCTAGCCTATGTAGGTTTCAAAGTTTCAGCACTAAATAAAAGTTTGATAAGTTAATCAGAGAGCGTTTTTTTTCACCTGTCGACAAATATACAGAAGACGCGTTCGCTAGATGAGGTAACCATAACAACAGTAAGCTGCTCGCGAGCCTTCAGTTTCGTACGATATAGGTCCATAAAACATGACAAGAACTATTATGTATCACTTTAATATATCACATGTGTGTTACAACTTAAGTGTTCAGCTTTAAAAAAAAAAAAAAAGTATTTTAGATAACTGACGTTACTGTGCTAGTGGCGCCAGATGACAGTTTGCGTTTGCACGAGTTGTAACGTTACCTCGAAAAAATGTGCCCCCAACTAAATTTACATTTAATAATTTAGCTGATTATTTATTTATTTCTCTCAACAAAAAAAGTTCGTTTCAAATAGACGACCCCACTTGAAGTATGTTTCGCACACTTCTTAAAACTGCGTTGTTTAGTCCAAATCAATAAGAACTGACACTACACCCGTCACGCCAGATCTCCACGTTTTCGTGACAGGGGCAAATAGTGTCCGAAAAAGTGTGATGTGATAAGAGACGACCGTGCAGAGTACGACTCCATGGTGCGTATGCATTGATGCATTGATCCATTGATCCACACAAGCTACACCTGTGAATATTTGGTCGCAGCCCACTAGATGATTACATGATCACGATTGCTGTGAAAACCTGAGCTTTCCAACGCTCCTTGCATGGTAAGTTGCGTCACCCCAAGATGACCTCACAAGTGTCCTTTAGCGAAGGAGTCTTCATCCGTGCTGTGCAGATAGGTATCTCCAAAGGTCTTGATGCAGTGGCAGCAACATCACCAGCGCTGGCGTATAGATGAGGAGAGATGAATTGTCACGCGACAGGAGCGTCGAATCCGCCCTGCTCGAAAAGAGATGCGTGTTGACTGTGACGGACGAGCTGCACGTCCTTTCCCTGCAAATTCTCAAGACCGAAGCACACAAAATTGATTAAGCGTTATATCAGCCGTTTTGGTGCTTCTTGTCTTTGTATTGCCATTCAACCAAGTATGATCTTTATGCCCCGCCTTATGTACGATCCTATTGGATAGTTCGTTGCACAAGTTCCCAATCGAATATTTTATTGGTCAACCCATGTGTCAGTGCGATACAGTGATTTGGATAAGTGGGCGGGTCTAGCTACACAACCCTGTGGAAGGGAGAAAGCTGTTTGCTCAACATACAAGGTTATATAGGCCTATAAATATTTTCAATATTGTAAGTTGCTTTGGATATACAATATATATATAATGCAACAAAGATTGCTAAAGTCAACCGATTTAACTAATAGACCTACCACTCTCTGTGTAAAAATAAAATAATGATGGTGAAAAGATAAACAAAATCAAAAAAAGCCTAACAAAATGGAAAATTTGAGCCTGGGAAGTTTCCAAAAATGTGGTTGATTTGACGAGGAATGACCCCAATTTAAGTATATTAATCACTGAAGTTCAGACATGCCAAAAATTCAAACCGGATGTTTTATGTGAATAATGTGCACAGGAATATTTTTTTTAAGGTAAATAAATAAAGTCATTCTTATTCTTCAATGATGCAACTGACATGACAGTTGTTTTTCCAATGTTTTTATTTTTTTATATATTTTTTTATCATCCCATGTCTATTGACAAATTTCCAATTTTAAATATGCAGGATCACATTAAAGCTGCTGTAGGTAACTTTTGTAAAAAGTCAGAAACACCCAATCAGAGACAGGAGGAATGTCTTAGCAGTGTCAATCACACTCATGTACTCGAGTTCAAACTCAAGATTGCGGTGTGCCGCAGCTGTGCTAATGGCGGAGAAACAACCTAAACTGCCAATATCTCAACACCTGACACCTGCTCATAAACAAAGATGGGTAAAAGTAAAAAGAAAAATAATTCTTTCTTTCGAAAAAAGAAAGAGTTAGACAGATCCCATTTACTCGGTGTCAAAACTCCCGCGTAACATTTGATAAAATGTCACGCATGCACTGTGCAAAGCAGCAATTGAAACCTAATTCACTGGCTTGTCATGTTGCTAAAATAATGTTGTGGCGAGCATGGCGTGAGTGATAATGAACGACACTTGTGAGACCCACCGGTCTCGCATCTCTCGCGGATGAGCGGAAGCATAAAGGAGGTGCGACAACAGTGAAGATCAAGAGAGGAACAGGCCTGATTTTACATTGTTATTTTATGTTCTATGTTCTGTTTTATGTGCCAGCACTCATCAGTGAGGGCTAGGGATGTAACGATTCAATCGCAACCGGTTGAAAATCGATAAAAATGTGTCGGTTCAAGTCGTTCAAGTCGGTTGAAATGTTAAACGAATTGCGATACACGTTTTAAACAGCAGGGCCCGTTTACTGTAGGTGACTGGTGCTTCTCACGGTGGTGATTATTATTAGTCTATAGTCAGAAAGTCAAAATTCCGCCAGTTCCGATTTGAATGAGTCAAAATCTACGCTTGCCGTCGCCATACTGTTTGACGGCACGTGTACACCAGTATGGCACAAACTGGCGCTGCGCAAGTGGAGCACACCGAGCGTTTTCAGTTCATATGGAAGTTGAGCTCAGCTCAAACAAGATCAAGTTCCATGAATGAAGTGAAAACACTCGCTAGCTTCACACCCAGTGTGCTCACTGCTATTTTGCCTGTAAAGCGATCACTGCTACATAGGCTCCTAAGGGATTGAAACTTGACGGCCCAGAAAGTCAATGAAGAAAATGTTTAAATATTCCATGTGACTACAGTGGCTCAACTATAATTTTATCAAGCGACGAGAATACTTTTTGTGTGAAAAAAACAAAAATAACGACTTTATTCGACTATTCCATTTCTTCCTTCTGGGCCTGAGACGAGAGTTCAAGAGATTTCCACGACGCATGCGCGAGAACTGAACTGAAGTAGAGTTGAAGAAGATCGCAATTCTTGAGCATGCGTCGTGGAAATCTCTTGAACTCTCGTCTCAGGCCTACAAGAAAGAAATGGAGTAGTTAAATAAAGTCGTTATTTTTGTTTTTTCACACAAAAAGTATTCTCGTCGCTTGATAAACTTATAGTTGAGCCACTGTAGTCACATGGAATATTTAAACATTTTCTTTAATGACTTTATGGGCCGTCAAGTTTCAATCCCTTAGGAGCCTATGTAGCAGTGATCCACCTCTCAGATTGAATCAAAAATATCTTCATTTGTGTTCTGAAGACAAACGAAGGTCTTACGGGGTTGGTACAGCATGGGGGTGAGTAATTAATGACTTAAAGGAGAACTCAGGCAAACAATGAACCTTTGGTCTAATAAAACATCGGTACCTAGTCAATTGTTCTCTGAGATTTGTTTTCATGATAATCGAACGTAAAGAGTTTTTTAAATTTATTTTCTTCAATGAATTTCTGGGCCGTCAAGTTTCAATCCCTTAGGAGCCTACAGGTATATGTAGCAGTGATCCACCTCTCCAATTTACAAATTTTTTTAGTTTGGGTGAACTAACCCTTGAACTTCATGCGAATAGACCGGATGTGACCGGCCGACCGGATGTGATTTATTCTAAACAAAACTATAAACAAAACTATGAGCGCAAGGCTAGAATTACCAATATTTTAACTCTTTAATGTTATTCAATGCTATTTCTGCAAAATGATGGTTATTAATAATTATAGCGGACATTTTTTTTAATAATTATTAGGCCTAATATTTATATCGATTAGCTAAAATCTACTAGGCCTATATGTTTTTATTTTCGATGTATCGAGGGTCATTTGTTTTGTGTGGATATATATTCATGCATGCATTACATTCATTAAAATCATTAATTTAACAGCCGAACTGTTGCTTCACGACCAATTTCGTTCCGTGCGACTGACACATGGGTGCAAAATGCGACAATCGTATGTGAATGTCGTGGGCAGTGGAAAGGCGGCTTTCGGCTACTTTTCTGTTTCAGTTTTTTAATTCTCAGTTCACGTTATAAGCGTCTTTTATTGTGTTTTCTGAAGTTTTAAATGTGTAAATAAAGATTGTATATTCTGGAATATTGTACTCGTCTTCATCATCGTGCTCAACTGCATCCACCCTTGTGACGTGTGAAGTGAATTGAGCTTTGTGACAGTCTGAGAAGACAAAAGATCAGTTTGCAATCAGCAGAGTCATGCCTCCTTGTTTTTTTCATGAGTCCCATGACTCCCACCCTTTAAACGGATGAGATGCTGAGATACAAACCCTAAGGAAATTTGCTTTTAAGCTATTTTTTCACGTTTTAATTCTGAGTACTCAACAGAATTATTTTTCAGACTTTAAAAACTGAAATATAATTGTGTCAATTACATTTTTTTAAAAATCCGACAAAGATAGGATTGTTGAATAACCTTGACCTCAGATTTCAAACATTATATATATGTATTAGATAAGCTGATTTTATATTTTATAGATTTTAATTATTTGGTAACACTTTACACGGTTACATTAATGCATAACGTAATGCATTAAATGACAATGAGCAACTCATTTCTTACAGTATTTATAAATCTTTGTTAAAGCATTACCAATTATTTTATATAATATCAGGAAGGATATAATTGTGTTCATTCGGCTTTACAAACCTTTCAAAAAACAAAACAAAAAAAAACCCAACAAAAACAAGCACATCAGTGTCAAAAAATGAATGCAAGCTTAGGGCTAAAGTTCCAATGAAATTCAAAATGAGGATTCAAAAAAGAAAATTGCTTTATAAATTATATATTTTTAAACACCAGATATATTTATTAATTCTTATTCTACAAATGAATAATTTGTTATTATTATTCAGTTAATAATTATTCAGATGCGCTGTAAAATAATATTTTCAAGATTTGTTATCACAACATATTTTCTTTTGTCAAATCAACTTTATAATAATTTATTTAGTTGAGATAACTTATTATTTTGAGTTTCTGATGACTAAATTAATCTCCATTGTATCAACTCACTTTTTCCAGTTCAATCAACTTAAAAATTTAAAGCAACCCAGTTTACTTACTTTTTTAAGTTAAACCATCAATATTTTTTTAGGGGAATGTTACTCTAAATAAGTTTAATGTATTTGACTGTTTTTATAGCCCAAAGTACAAAATATTACAATAGCTTTTACATAATATATATATGTGTGTACATATTTAAACTGGAGCAGCTTAAATATATCAGACCTTATTGGAATAGATCTCTACTGCCATCATGTGAAGGAGGAATGAACATGGTAACCACTAAAATAACCTGAATCTAAACAGACATAATCCTTATAATTACACTACATTTTAAATACTAAAATAAGAGGAAGAAAGTGCGTTTAATTTTATAGAGGCATATATCCTGCATATATATTGACAGCACAAACTAGCTTTGCTTCCCATGTTATGGTTTATTGTAAATATATATCATCGTATTACTATTCATACAAAGTTTGCTGGACCCATGCAGATCTTTAATATCAAAAGCTTAACAATGTTGGCGTTTTAATTTGAGTTAAGGGTCATGCTTCTATTAACCAAGGTACAGCCACACCACATTTACATGCAGTGTTATTCAAAGGCGCACTCCAGCTTTTCACCAGCATCCATCCCATGCTAATATTTTCATGAATCGGCTTGGCAAAGGGCTCAAGTTGGCTGTTCACAATTAGGTAGATGGGCAATGAAGCGTTAAGTAAGTTTTGACTCCCAGCTTTCTCTCCACATTATTAGATTTTACTCATTGGAGAAGCATGACAGGAGGCACTCAAATCCAATTGGCCCCCATTAGCCGAGGCTTGTGTTCGTTTCTGCCCAGCATGTGCTCCCATGGCCCTCTCGTCTCCCTGCCAAACACTTCCACATCATCACCAGCTGTAAAAGCTCCTAAAGTGTCAGCTGCAATCTCCTTCTATGACAGAAATGCACATCTAGTACATTAGTAGCTTTGACTGCGAGGTCCGAACCCAGCAACTCAGCCAATTTCACTGGGCGATACACCTCTTTTCTGAGCGAACGGCCACAAACCAACAACATAGATCCAATACTGAATAAAACAACCGATTAACATTGCTCCTTTAAGAAACACAGCACAAAAGAAAGAAAATACTAACAGTAATCATGAAGGAAACATAAGCAGTGTGGAATATTAGAATACAAGTACAGTTTGAGCTATGACTCGCACTCAAATCTAAAGAAAAGGAATGAGTTGAGTGATATTTAAGTCAACTAGATTCAGTTGTCTGAAATACAGTGTACAGAACACACAACACAGGAGAATTATGGGACATTTCTTCTGGTTTAAACCACCAGATGCAACTAACTGTATTTTTGCCCTTTTTTTGAATTAGATTTGCTACAATATTTGGTCAGTAATTTTAGAATTCAAAATAAAATAAAAATGTCACACAGTAGCTGATGTATTAGTATGGTAACAGCATTCCCCTCCCTCTAAACTGAGGAAAAGCCATTAGTGTAGTACAGTTCTTGACCAAAACAGTATTAACAAACATTCTGCATATCTGGCCTGTTTTCCGACAAGGCGGCCTTGTGTTCTTTTTTGAAAATCTGTAAAGTGTGGCTTTTAAAGGTTATGCGCTTGTTTCCGTTTGCTTGATCAGTCTGCTGTGTGAGGCGCACCGCGGGCCGTGTTATTCCACTTTGCTGTACTCGTCCATGTGACCCAGAACTTTCTTCCTCTGGCGCATCATGTGGAAGTAGAGCTGAGGAAATACTGAGGAACACAGACAAAGACGGTCATTAACAGGAACAGTGATGTTCATTCACTGCACAAGAATGAGCTTCCAGAGGTTTTGCTACACAAGATCAACTGAGGAATCGGACTATTTACGGATGGAAGATTTCAAAACAAAGCATTCGGAGAAAATATGACGTGTAATCTCTCAGTCTAAAAGTTAAAACGTACAGGGGATGTAGGAGATCATGATGAGGATGAGGAAGGTGTGGTAGTCGAAGGAGAAGTTGTACTTGTTAGGCAAGGTGATGGAGTAGAGCCCTGTTTTTTGTACGTATGGAAGCGCGGCGTAGATCGTCAAAAGTTCCCCCGACACTCCCATAGGGTACAGCACAATAAAAAATGTGTACCTGTAAAGATCACAATACTCTATGTAAAACACTTTCCTAAAAAATAAAAACCCAGAAGACTGACTCTGAGAAGTTTCACCTTGCCCATTTGATGAGGTAAGGCAGATGGTTGAGCAGGCTGAAGGTGTAGAAAGAGTAACGGATGATCTCCGTGACCGTCCAGGCCACCACAAAAAGGAGAACACTGTCTTCGCTTTGGACCTAAAACAAGAGCAAGCTTTAAAGGAGTAGTTCACTTTTTTTTTTTTAAAAACAACTTTTGCTGATAATTTACTCACCCCCATGTCATCCAAGATGTCCAGGTCTTTCTTTCTTCAGTTGAAAAGAAATTAAGGTTCCAGGATTTTCTCCATATAATGGACTTCATTGGGAACCAAACGAAAAAAGATCGACTCGAAAAAAGATTTGTTCATTTTGATGAACGAGTTCGAACAGGAGAGTCACGAACGCTCATCACAGAACAGAGCAAAGCGAGCATTTGTGCTTATAAAAATTAAACTTTATTTACTTTTTAAATGGGTGATCGTTTTGCTAGATAAGACCCTTATTCATCGTCTGGTGTCGTTTAAAGCACTTTGAAGCTGCACTGAAACTCTCATTTGGACCTTGAACTGTTTGGTTCCCATTGAAGCCCATTATATGGAGAAAAATCCTGGAATGTTTTCATGAAAAACCTTAATTTATTTTCGACTGAAGAAAGAAAGAACATCTTGGATGACATGGGGGTGAGTAAATTATCAGCAAAAGTTTTTTTTTAAAGTGAACTACTCCTTTAAGTCACAAGGGGAAGTGACATATCTTCTCAGCAAGCCGCAAAATGTAATCAAGAACCATGCAGTTATGTCTGCTACCATTTCATCGCAATTCACTCTGGCTACTTGACACACAAAGAAAGACTACTTAGGACATCAGAAACGGAAGCACTTCAAAACGCATTCAGGCCTGTCAAAGGCTCCAACATCGCCTCTACACACAAACAGGCTTGAAAGGAGGTTATTTTAGCAACAGATGCGTACACAGGCACACATGGACACTTTACATATTAGTTTTGGGTCAAGCAGTCTACTCATAGGAGTAACTTACAGACCTATACACTTCAGCTCAGACGTCTTTCTCTGGGATAGACAATCAAAACCTGATTCTTAGTTACAAGGAACTTTAAAGGTGAATACAATAAATAACGTTGTTTTCTTCACACTAAAATTCAAAATTTAGCTCTAGATGAGCATTGAAATATTAAAACAGCTGTTGAAATCCATTAAATCCACTAGACGGCAGTAGACGAGAGCAAACAAGAATAAACATGGAAATATTGCTCAATATGGCACAGGAAACATTAAAGATAAAGAGCAATTTGATATATTTATGGCAGTTGATTACTTGATACTGAATTTCCATAACCATGGGAATCCTAAATAGACTTATATCATCCTAATTAATCATAATATCCCATTAGAGTTAGACCAGAGGTCACATGAACTAGTAGCACATGTGCGTTATTGTTAACTAAATATTTTTAAATTCAATTAAAGCTGAAATAAAATGAAAAAAATACTAATAAATACTATAACAGTATATAAACAATTATAAAATGACACAAACTTACTTCTCTAACGCTGTGTGTCACTGCCCAGGTGAGGAACACCCGTGACATCACTTGAAACCCAGTCAGGACCACCGAGGAGGGAACAATTCCTTCACAAAATTTTAAATGTTAAGTAAAGAGAATGATTAATCAATTGCAGGGTGGGTCTAATCAAAGATGAGCTGAAATGGTTTCTATTCTTTATTTCAAAGCATTATACTACAAAATAAGACAGAGATGAATCAGAATCATTATAATAATATAATTTAAAGGGATAGTTCATCCAAAAGATATTTGGAAGAATGTTTTAATCAAACAGATCTCATTCCCCATTGACTACCAGTATGTATTTTTTCCTACTATGGAAGTCAATGGGGAATGAGATCTGTTTGATTAAAACATTCGTCCAAATATCTTCCTTTGTGTTCAGCAGAACAAATAAACACATAGAGGTTTGGAACAAAATGAGGGTGAGTAAACACTGACAGAATTTTCATTTTTGGGTGAACTATCCCTTTAAGAGAGTAAGGCCGGTTATGATATGACACAGTACTGCGGGACTTCTTGTTTGCACTGGGAAAGGTCATATTATGCTTTAAGTCCCAGATAATGAGGTGTGGACTGTGAACTCCAGGCTCCACGGGTGCAGCAAGACTCTTTATCACATTATCACTGTCAGACTGGCAGAGAAAGCTGCAGCCTGGTTGGCGATGGCACCGCTGGGTTAAAAAAAGCTTCCCTGATATAGACAATCTGATCTATATACTGTGCTGAGTGCATATTTATAGGATAAATTAATAAGAAACTGTTCTTAGCAGCTGGTGCACTTACCCATGGCACAATGCAATATCTGTGAAGAGAGCAAAGAACAAATATTATAAGGTGCACTCAGCCTCTAGGAAATATAATTTTTAGCATAAAGATAATCTAAAACAACTCTGCAGAGTTGAAGAATTACATATATTTGATACATATATGTGACATTTGCCAAATAAAATGCCATTAATTTTGGTTTGGACTGAAATTTTTATATACACACTCACCTAAAGGATTATTAGGAACACCATACTAATACTGTGTTTGACCCCCTTTCGCCTTCAGCCAGAACTGCCTTAATTCTACGTGGCATTGATTCAACAAGGTGCTGAAAGCATTCTTTAGAAATGTTGGACTATATTGATAGGATAGCATCTTGCAGTTGATGGAGATTTGTGGGATGCACATCCCGTGCACAAAGCTCCTGTTGCACCACATCCCAAAGATGCTCTATTGGGTTGAGATCTGGTGACTGTGGGGGCCATTTTAGTACCGTGAACTCATTGTTCTGTTCAAGAAACCAATTTAAAATGATTCAAGCTTTGTGACATGGAGCATTATCCTGCTGGAAGTAGCCATCAGAGGATGGGTACATGGTGGCCATAAAGGGATGGACATGGTCAGAAACAATGCTCAGGTTGGCCGTGACATTTAAACAATGCCCAATTGGCACTAAGGGGCTTAAAGTGTGCCAAGAACATCCCCCACATCATTACACCTCCACCACCAGCCTGCACAGTGGTAACACGGCATGATGGATCCATGTTCTCATTCTGTTTACGCCAAATTCTGACTCTACCATCTGAATGTCTCAACAGAAATCGAGACTAATCAGACCAGGCAACATTTTTCCAGTCTTCAACCGTCCAATTTTGGTGAGCTCTTGCAAATTGTAGCCTCTTTTTCCTATTAGTAGTGGAGATGAGTGGTACCCGGTGGGGTCTTCTGCTGTTGTAGCCCATCCACCTCAAGGTTGTGCGTGTTGTGGCTTCACAAATGCTTTGCTGCATACCTCGGTTGTAACGAGTGGTTATTTCAGTCAAAGTTGCTCTTCTATCAGCTTGAATCAGTCGGCCCATTCTCCTCTGACCTCTAGCATCAACAAGGCATTTCCGCCCACAGGACTGTCGCATACTGGATGTTTTTCCCTTTTCATACCATTCTTTGTGAACCCTAGAAATGGTTGTGCGTGAAAATCAGTAACTGAGAAGATTGTGAAATACTCAGACCGGCCAGTCTGGCACCAACAACCATGCCACGCTCAAAATTGCTTAAATCACCTTTCTTTCCCATTCTGACATTCAGTTTGGAGTTCAGGAGATTGTCTTGACCAGGACCACACCCCTAAATGTATTGAAGCAACTGCCATGTGATTGGTTGATTAGTGGATTATTGGATTAATGAGAAATTGAACAGGTGTTCCTAACAATCCTTTAGGTGAGTATATGGTTGTAATCGAAATGATTCAACCCCAATTGCAAATCAGGTTTATTGGAAAAATGTCCAGACTTTCAGCAGTTTGCAATGAACAAATTAAACAAAAGAAATTGGAATAGCTTAACACAAAAAATGTTTCAAGTGGTTTCCCCAAATTCCAAATCAGGTAACTGGTTGCTACTGTAGAATCTTCAAGAAATTCATCAGCAACCAAGCCTTGGTGAAATTTGAGGAATGCTTGGGATCTTTGCCCTGTTGGAAGGTCCAAAGACGCCTAAGCTTCAGCTACCTCACTAACAGCATGATGTTCTCTCCCAGGATTTCCAGATACTTTAATGAATCCATCTTGCCATCCACACTCAGGTTTCCAGTGGCAGAGGATGCAAAGCAGCCGCAGAGCATCACCAGGTCACCGCCATGCTTAACTGTAGACAGTGTGTTCTTTTCAGCATATGCTTCATTCCTCTTCCTCCAGACATACAAAATTTACATCTCTCTACCAAACAGAATCCCAAGCCTTCTGTGGCTTATTTATTTGATTTTGAATAAATTGGAGCCAACTTTTCTTGAGCTTTTGGGTGTTCGTCTTGGAGTTCTGGCATACGTTTAATACGCACCTTACTGTGCAGCTGAAACCTCAGTGCCTGTTGCCACCAAAGCCGCGTTTCCACCGCAGGAACTTTCCACAGGAACTAGGAACTTTGGGGTGGTACTCAGTGTGTTTACACCGCAGGAACCAAGGTATAAATGAAGTCCTGGGTAAAAATTGGGACTTGTGCACTGAACATGTTGATTGGTTCTTTCTTACCACTTGTTCTTTCTGCCCGATGGCGTGCGTTCGTCCCATCCATCTCACGGTCAATGTCCGCTGATAACAAAGTCTACTTTTATATCTAGCATTACAAGCTTTCTGAATACGCTTTGGGTGCTCGTCTCTTTTCTGTCGTTTTGTTACCTCGTTAGTAAACCAATCGCACACAAAAGCAGCACAGCTCGAATCTCCTCCATACAAAACTCAAAACGCACTCAAAACTCAAAATAGTCTTTTCAGTTGAATTTGGGGAAACCACTTGAAACCTTTTTTGAACGTATTTTTTGCTGTTCAAAAGCTAGGGGCCTGTAGGATTTTTATTTTGTTTTTGAAACACATCTTATGCTCACCAAGGCATTTATTTAAAACCGCAATATTGTGGGAGATTATTACCATTTAAAACAGCTGATTTCTATTTTAATATATTATAATGTAATCTATTTCTGTGATGGCAAAGCAAAATTTTCAAAAGCCATTACTCCAGAGTCACATGATGTAAAAGTCTTTACTATTGCTCTTATATTTAATGTGTCAGAAAAGTATTAATACTTTTATAGTATTTATTATTTATTTATCTACACACTTTGATACACATTAGACTTGCAAATAAATAAATAGAGCTAAAATGTAAATTAATATAGCTCCCATAGAACTCACCTCAAGGAGTGCACCAGTCTGAAAGAATTTCAGGGGCTTCTCTATCGAGTAATAAAGACCATGGTAACTTCCTCTGGCCAGGTATGCTCGAACAAGACCAACTGCAATCACCAGCCATCTAGATAGAAAATGATTCATAGAGTAACTTTGTTGTGCCACTTGCCCTTGCTTTGAGAAAAGAGGGCATTTCTGCAATGCACACAAACATGGGTCAGCATGCAAATCTCTTACAACACAGCACTTAACGGCCATGTAACAGTCTCATTCAAATACATCAAGCACATTTATAGCTACTCACATGCATGATGTAGAATGCATTCAAAATAGCTTTTTAATACACTCCAGTTACAATAAAAAATGTGCCGCTAAAGTGATGATAAAAACAGTATCAAGACCATAATACTGGCAGGGGCACCACATCATTATCTGAAAATATTATAACCAAAAATCAGATCGACTTAAGACTGAGGCAAAGCTAATAAATGAAACAGCATAACAAACAGGCCTGGATTGTTTTTGGTTTTCAGATTGAACATAATAAATGCACAAAGTAAAGGACAAAGTTTATATCGTCCATTTGAGATATCATGAAATGGTCTCTAATTGATAAGAATCGACTGAATTGCATCATCAAGCTATTGCTGATTTAATTCTCTGGAGTCCAACAGACATGACAAAAATGTAGCAAACCCTGTTTGGTTATTGCTGATGCAATATCATTGGGAAGTGCCAATGTGCCATTAATTTGAGCAAATCAGGTCTCATCGTTTCTCCTATTCAGTCGAGTAATTTAACGATTCGATTCGAATAAAAAGAACTAGAAGAAAGGCTCGTCATTCCCTGGCCTGGAAAATGGATTTAAATAATAAAAATCATGTAATTTTTTTACTACACATGCTCAGCTGCAAAGGATTTTTGCTGTGTGCATGAGTGTAATCACTAAAAATAAAAACTCAATTCATTGGTCAAAACGCCAAGTGATGACTCGTTCGGATAAATGAAAAACCGGTTCTTCGATTTATTTGAGGCATTATTCAAGTGTTTAAGTACTTGTTTCGAGTAAAATTGATTACTCAATATAAATGTGATAAACAGTTATTATTATATAGATTATATTATCAATATAAACTGTTTCAAATACTGTTTTTTATGGTTCCAATATGTAACCCCATCTCAAAATCCAGACGAGTGAGTTTTATAAACGAATTGGTTCTACTTCTAACAAATCGATTCGTTCCCGAAACGGACACCATTGTGCAACAGTTTCGGGGTTACGACGGGGTGGACTCGTATTCAAACGGCTGCAACTGATACCTGAACTGTACAACTGGTATATGTAAATTAACAAAGACAGTAAATTCACTCGTACTTCCATATACATGACCAGAACAACGACAGTAGGAATTGAACAGTGCATTAATGCAACCAGCCATGAAGATTCTATGGCGTGTTAAATAATCGTTAATAGGCTTAACGGTGCCAAAAATCTAATAATATTTAAACAGAATTATTTCAATATCAAAACAAACGGTCTGAAACCATTCCATATAAATTAAAAGGGGAGGTAACCGCGATTCTGTCAAGCTCTGAGTCTGTCTGAAAGCTAACCATTCATTCTTTCTTACTGTCACACGCTTGAACAGAGAGCACGGAAGCGCATTTGATTTTCACCATACCCTGCTGTCATAACCACGTTGTAAATGACCAGATAAGCGATGGCCAGCGTCCCGGGTCCCTTTTTCCTCTTGTTACTGGAATCACTGTGCGCTGTTTTGCTGGTCCCCATGGCAGGTGCCGACATGACTGAACTATCATTAGAAAAACTGGTTCATCCAAAGGGTCCCGGTGACGGTGACTAAAGGCGTTTGGCCTTGCTGACATAGAAGGTGCTGAGTGGAGCGCCGCCTGTCGAGGATAGAGTGTAAATTATGTTTTGTTTGTTACATTGCTACAGTTTGGATTCACTTTATTTACGGACATTTACAGCAAAAACAAAAAGTAAGGATGACAATAATAAATATAATACTAATTTTAATATTCGAGTTAAATTTTGGATTACAAAGAGCTCATAAACATCTATTCCAGTCGCTAGATGGCAGTGCGGGCTCGAGTTCAGAACGTACTTGCCTTTAGAACTCAATTGTGATGCCTGTCTGAAAAATAGATTTATAAAAGCAAAATAAATAAATTATTTATTTAGGTAATTTTTTGGTATTATTATGAATTCGGAATATAGTTTAAAATCAAGAATGATTTGAAAGTTGTTCGCTATGACACGTATGCGATTTCTGACAGGCATTGCCTTTGCCTACTAAGTTTACGGAAGAGCAACTGGTGGAAGTGAACGCAATTTAATGGATGAGCGGAGAAATCGTCGATCTACGTAGATAATACGCTCGAATTTATTCTTTAATAGATAGGAAAAGGTCGAAAAATGCCTTTATTTGGCCAAAATCCGTTCGATCAGGATGTGGGTGAGTTTGAATGTTGTTTTTATCGAAGTGTTGTGATCTTGACAAGTCAACAGGGCCGTTACAGCGCTCTGTTTACTGTCATTTTCTCAAGATATTTGTTTTCTGTTTGATTGTTTCTTTTATTACCCTGATACATTTCTATATTGTGTATCAGAAAGCAGATAATTAATAAAGATTTCAAACGTCAATAATGTAGGTGACCTAATTCTTAAAAAATTCTAAATTCCTGGAACTTGTTGCATGATATCATATATCCTTTGATATGATTCTATTGGTTGATAATACAATATATAATATAATATACTAAAAGTAATTATCAAGACGATATAAAAATGTTAACATAACAGTAAATAGTATTTTATCTTGCTTATATATTATGTTATTAATACATTTCTACATTAAAAAAATTAAATAAGAAATAAAATACTGTTTGGTTTTATTGTGAATGCTCCTCCATGGGGTATTTATTTATTTATTTTTCTTCTGTCTATGAGTGTAAGGCACTTGAGTATTGTTAATTTTATTTTAAGGTGTAGCATTACTGTGCTAGATTTCGCAATGTGATTTTTTTTCCTTTAAGAGTTAGTCATTAAAATGTTCCCAGTTTTGTTCCTGAAGGAGGGGACAAATAATCTATACTATACTAGTGGGTTAGAAAAATGGTTGTGCCTGTTGTGACAAGCTGAATATGTAAAATAACTGGCAAAACAGGCTGCTTTGTCTGTTTAACGGGATGCACAGAATACTCCTACTTCAGTGGTGTGCGTTTTAAAATGTGATGGCAAAGTCCTCACAATGTAAATTTATGTCCTTGTTACACTTACTTTTCCTGTTTAAATAAACATTACATAAAAAGAGAGACCATATATAATTCTATTTTGCATTTTTACAAAATTCGTAATGTTATATTCATTAAAACCACGTCTATAAATTTCATCAATTTAGCGTCTTGTGCTTTTTTATATTTATTCCAAAATAATAACTAAAGGCTCGTTTCAGTGGTCATCAAGCTTGTACACACTGGTCACACACATACATTTATTACATTTAATTTTCCCAAGCTGATTGCTCATTAAAAAACCCTACAGTCCTCTTGTTTTCAGGCCATTTTAAGTTTGATTTTGGCACGACATAAAGCAGTAATAAAGCAGGCTGAGTTGTTTGGTTACTTTTTAATTTACCTTCATTAACACCATCAATGTCTTCATCCTGGCTGATTCGAGAGCGTGCACAAAAACGAGGCAGGATTTATCTCAGTAAACCAATCATATCCAATCATAGGCATTGTCTCCTCTCACATTATTTTCCCCCATTCATTCTCGATTACCCCCATTAAACCCTCCACACGCTTTGGGGGGGTCTGTTAAAAGCCAATGGGCTCAGGGGAGGCAAGCCTGTGGGTGTCACTGTTGGACTTTGTTACTTTATAAAAACAAGTGACTTGCACTTTTTAATGTCAAATTTTGTAATATTTGCATTCTTGTAGTATCGATAATTTTTTCATCCAGATTTTTTGAGGAGAGACTGCCTTGCCTCCTCAGGAGGAAACACCCTTCAAACTTTCTAACTACCTAACAAACACTTGTCCTTCCTAGCATTTTTATTATATATATATATATATATATATATATATATATATTGTTCTATTTTGTATTGTGTTTGTGTATTTTCTGTTTTTATTTCTTTTATATAAATGAAAGGATGTTTAGACATACAGAGTCAGAGACTTTGACTCCCTTTAAGAATTTCAGCATTGATATGACACCTTTCATTGAGAGTCTCATTTGCCTTTTCAGAGAAAGCAACTAGTGAAACTAGCACAGCAGAGGACTGGGGCCTCATTATGGATATCTGTGACCGGGTTGGGACAACTCCAAATGGGTGAGCTGAAATATCGGCATACAAAAACGATTTGAATAACTATCTCCTGGTTTAACAGACGAGGCTTAAGCCTAAGTCTCAGACTGAAATGCATGTCTGAGCTGTTTTAACTGAAAGCAACTTGCACGGACATATCTTAAAATATGTCAGTGTCATTGTTTTGTCTCAAAATTCAAACCAGTTATGTTTTTTCTAAGTTACGTTTATAAAAGCTTCTTAAATGTCCTAATTGAACCGAGGCTTAAAGGAGTAGTTCACTTTAAAAAAAACTTTTGCTGATAAATTACTCACCCCCATGTCATCCAAGATATCCATATCATTCTTTCTTCAGTCGAAAAGAAATTAAGGTTTTTGATGAAGCTTAAACTTTGTTATTATTATTTTTTAAATGAGCGATCGTTTCGCTTGATATGACCCTTATTCATCGTCTGGAATCGTTTAAAGCCCTTTGAATAGTTTGCAGTCTGCACTGAAACTGCACTGTCTTTTGGACCTTGAACCGTTTGGTTCCCATTGAAGTCCATTATATGGAGAAAAATCCTGGAAAGTTTTCATCAAAAACCTTAATTTCTTTTCAACTGAAGAAAGAAAGACATGGACATCTTGGATGACATGGGGGTGAGTAAATTATCAGCAAAAGTTTGTTTAAAAGTGAACTACTCCTTTAAATATGGCTTAAACTAAACCCTGTCTGTGAAACTAGGCCTATATATATTTTTTAATGTTTATTTTTAGTAACATGAAAGTTGCTTGAATGCATTATTGTTCTTCTAATATAGGTTTCTCCCTAATACAGATATTATCGTATTATTCTTTTATAGTGCAAAGGACTGTCTCAGGTCAGTCATGAAGCGAGTGAACCACAAGGTCCCTCATGTCGCAATGCAAGCGTTAACGGTGAGCTCTTCATCTCCAGTTCCCATTGTAGTAAAACAGAGGTGCAGCGACTAGGGTGTATGCAGTCCAGAAAACATATGTCATATGGGTTGTCACGGTGTTGACGTTGTTGGGAAAATGAATCAGTGAATGGCTTGGGTATAGTCACTGCACACTAAACTGGGATAGAAGCATCTGGAAGTGACAGACATCTCTGTGGGCAGAGTTATCGCACCCTTCGAAGATTTCTCACTCTATTTTAAGATCTTCTCTAATTCTTTCTCATCTGGATGTAACTTTTCAAAAGGGAATTACATGGGTATTACAACAGAAAGGAGTGGGTTGATGAGGAAGTTGTTGAATTTGTCATAATAATTATTTCTTTTTCTTGTGAAAATGGCATTTTACCACCCCTTTAAAGTATAAACGATTATAGAAATGATCCATATGTTCAATTATGATATCACATTTTATTGACAATTATTTATAGTATGAACAGTTAAGATTTGTTAAATGTGTGCAATCACTGTTTGTATGGAACATTTCAATGAATCGATCAAACCTGTTCACAAATTGGTTAATCTTTAATTTAAGCAAGTAATTGCTGTTCAAATATTGCCGTGTTTCCCTGTTTAGTTGCTAGGTGCCTGCGTCTCAAACAGTGGAAAAATCTTTCACCTAGAAATCTGCTCGCGGGAGTTTGCCAGTGAAGTTCGCAGTGTGTTGAACAAGGTAAGGAACTGCAGCTTGCTGTAGAAATATTAGTGTAATTCTATTCATTAAGGCAAATCCTGGTTTCAGAGTACTACAATAAATATTGATAATTGTTACTATCCTCATGCTCTTCCCCTCAGGTTCATCCAAAGGTTGGTGAGAAACTGAAGGCCCTGATGGTGGAGTGGGCCGAAGAATTCCAGAAAGACCCGCAACTGAGTCTCATCAGTGCCACCATCAAGTCCCTCAAAGAAGAAGGAGTCACCTTTCCCACTGCAAACACCCAGGTAGGTTACACTTTATTTCAATGGTCTACTTTAGACATTCTACTAACTATGAGTAACTTTGCAACTGAATTTCAACTAAATTCAATTGAATTTCAACTAACTCTCGAATGTTAGGTTAGGTTTAGGTGTTCGGGCTAGTAGAATAAGTTGTACTTGCTAAGTGTCTGATTTATCAAATCGAATCCATTTACTCCTGGCCTGGTGTAAACAGCCCCTTATGATCACTAGAATGTCTGTTGGGCCTTGGGGGAGCATCAAAATAAAATTTTAACAAATATTAAGCAGACCGTTTATTAATACTCTAATGACTGGTATTTTAGTTGCAAAGTTACATATAGTTAGTACGATGCCTAAAGTGGACCATCGAAATAAAGTGTCACCCCGAAGTATTCCTACTATCAACTAATAACATGATCCTGTTGGATCTCACTGTGATGTCAGCTGTTCATAAACACAGATGCTGATGAACAGATATCAGCCGCTGCTATTTGGCCTAGATAAATGACCCTGAAACTTGGCTAAGTTTAAATTCATAGTGACTTTTTACATCCCAGATCAGCATAGTTCATTCGTTATTCAGGTTGTTTTTCTGTACTGTAAGGTCACAGAAATCTGTGACAGATGTTTCGTGTCTCCTTGTTATGCCATCTAGGCCATTACAATGTTGTTTTGATGTTTCTGTTGATGTAATATCAGATATTTGCATCGTAAAATGTAAGAAAATATGGTTACACTTTATTTTAAGGTTTACGTGTGTATAAGTAGTGTACTTATTTAAGTACTGAGTAATAATAATGTACTTTTAATAGTTATTACTACAGTAACAACATGTAACAAGGACACTGTAAAATAAAGCGTTAGTGAAATTATTTTTACACAATGTTTGTTGTTGTTGGTTTTAACTATTATATTATATAATTACTGTATATCACACCTAAAGTACCGATACACTACCCTTTAAAAAGTTGGGTTCAGTAATCAGGATCTTTTTTGGAAAGAAACTTAATATTTTAATTAAGCAAGAACACATTAAATTGATCAAAAGTGAGAGTAAAGATATGTATAATGTTATAAAAGATTTCTGTTTCAAGTAAATGCTGTTCTTTCAAACTTTTATTAATCAAAAAAATCCTGAAAAAAAAGATATTACAGTAATGATGGCTAAAAAT
Source organism: Pimephales promelas (assembly GCF_016745375.1). The sequence goes on along the minus strand of NW_024121566.1, from coordinate 4,337,139 downwards.
TCCACTTTGCCCCATCAGAAAAAGATTGAACTAGAAAATAATTAGTTTTAAATTGTACTAATATTTCACTAATATAAATTTGCCAACCTAAAGAACTACCTGCAGTGTATGGGCAAAACCTGAAATAGTACGGTTGATTTAATTTTTTTTGTGGGCTTTTTTATTTAAATTTTAAACTCTTTTGTTTTGGTCAATAAAGACATTAAAATTAAAATAACATAATTCACATAATAATAACATATATTGTCCATAGTCAAGAACCACCTCCACCTGTTCTATATAGTCTGAATGTGTGTAGTACAAATGTAATCTGGACAGATTCGCCATGTTGTCATTATCATGTGACATGCAGTGTCACTTCACTTCCATTCATAAATCCTCTCCCATATCCTCATGGGAGAGTAAAGTTTCCTACATATATGCACTTCTGAATCTTGCCCAGAAGTAATAGGTTATCTCTATGAGTACTGTTAATTCAGGCATACTTTTTTAGGTCACACACTGTTTTTTTGCCACGATATTATAGTAAGGAAGTGTGTGATTTCAGAAGCAGCCATGTGACTAAACATGACCACAGTTTCTCACATGACATGTCTGTTAACACTTTAGCTATTTGTATAAATCAGCCAAGTGCGTCAGGAATGCTAAAGCATGTGTGTAAACTAGAGACAAGAGAGCCAAGCGGCTAGAATGGAATTTCCTGCCTCATGTTGTCAATTCTTCTTTGTTGTCTCTCTCCTCCATTTATTGTGTTAGACTACAGGATTAGTGCACTTCTGTATCTGTTAATATGTGCCAACTATGTAAAATAGGTCACAAAAATTTACTGTTGTCACTCAAAGGTCATCATATACATGTTACTTACTTATGTAAATGGGTTGTGGCGGAGTCATTGGTTAACCTCCTTATTTGATTAGTGTCAGTGTTTTTGCTTCTATTTTTTTCTTTGGTACTTACTGTAGTACATCTATAGATGGCGTTATAGTCCTGTGTTCATTCATATACTGTACACAGCTGTTATATATACTATATAATTAATATGATGTATATTAAATTTTATATACTATTATTCATAGGTTTAAGTTAAGAAGTTTAAGAAATTAAATCTTTTATTCAGAAATGATGTACGCTTTGTGCAATCCAACATGTATAGAAAAAAAAATTATTACATACAAAACATGTATGTAAAATGATTTATTAAAGGAGTAGTTCACTTTAAAAAAAAAGCAAAAACTTTTGCTCATAATTTACTTGTCATCCAAGATATCCATATCATTCTTTCTTCAGTCGAAAAGAAATTAAGGTTTTTGATGAAAACTTTCCAGGATTTTTCTCTATATAATGGACTTCAATGGGAACCAAACGGTTCGAGGTCCAAAAGACAGTTTCAGTGCAAACTGTTCAAAGGGCTTTAAACGATTCCAGACGATGAATAAGGGTCTTATCAAGCCAAACGATCGCTCATTTAATAAATAAATAACAACGTTTAAGTTTTATAAGCTCAAATGGTCGCCTTGCTCTGTTCTGTGATGCACGTTCGTGACTCTCCTGTTCGAACTCATTCATCAAAGTGAATGCATCTTTTCCCGAGTCAATTCATTCATTTCGTTCGTTGAATGAATCAAATGGCACGAAAAAAGATTTGTTCATTTTGATGAACGAGATCGAACAGGAGAGTCATAAACTGTCTTTTTTCGTTTGACCTTGAACTGTTTGGTTCCCATTGAAGTCCATTATATGGAGAAAAATCCTGGAATGTTTTCATCAAAAACCTTAATTTCTTTTCAACTGAAGAAAGAAAGACATGGACATCTTGGATGACATGGGGGTGAGTAAATTATCAGCAAATGTTTTTTTTCAAAAGTGAACTACTCCTTTAAGCAGCAAATCAGCATACTAGAATGATTTCTGAAGGATCATGTGATACTGGAGTAATGATGCTAAAAATTCTAAATAAATATAAATAAAATATAAATAAATTTAGATTCTAACTTTTGACAGTCTTAGTATTGTCACTGTATTTAATAAAATAATAATAAATGCAACATTGGTGAGCATAAGAGACTTCTTTCGGAAACATTAAAATGTCCTTACCGACGCAAACCTTTGAATGGTAGTGTAGTATATTCATATAATATATACTTTATTATAGAAGTAACTTTTTTGCAAATCAGTGCTGATCTATTATCATGTGATGTCTAATTGCAGAGCTCGAGCACTAAGCCTATTAGCACTCCTGCCACCAGCAGAGCCCCTAATGATGATGACCTGGCCAAAGGTGAGGAATGTTGTTCATAACTTTATAGTTTTTTTGATATTAGGGTTTATTTAGTCTGATTTTACAGAATCATCATTGAAACTGTGGATTCAAACCAGTCTTCTTTACCCAGATATTTTGTGTTTGTATTTTTCTCCGTGCAGCAATTGAGCTGTCCTTACAGGAACAGAAACAGCAGGCAGAGACACGACCCCTCACCATGATAGCCGATCCACCCTACAACACAAATGGAGGGAAAGAGTCCCGTAAAGTGCGTGCACTCTATGATTTTGAAGCGGCTGAGGACAATGAACTGACTTTTAAGACTGGAGAGCTTGTGCTCATTCTAGATGACAGGTAAACTGATTGTCCTGTGTGGAATAGATATTGTGTTATATTATAAAATTGAATTGTTTATGCTGTCTTTAAATTTCCCATATATCCCATTTTTTGTTGGTTGTCCGTTATTAAATTATAATGTTGCTATTATCTAACAGTGATCCAAACTGGTGGAAAGGAGAGAATCATCGAGGAGTAGGCCTATTCCCTTCTAACTTTGTCACCACCAACCTGAATGCTGAACCGGACCCTGGTAAGACACTTTATAACCTAGATGATTTGTTTTTCTGTCAAATTGCACAAACAAACCTCCTGAATTCTCTTTCCTGTAGTGATGTATGTAGAGAAGACAGTAGTCCCAGAAGAGCCCATCGTTGAAGTCAAAGCTGAACCTGAGCCTGTGTATATAGATGAGGTGAGTGCTGGATGATCTTTGGGTGACTCGGCCACACCTCGCCTCTCATCTAGAAGTAACTGATATGAAAAACAGGCTCTTTTGGTGTCTTAATATTGATTGTTGTTTTCTACAGGAGAAGATGGACAAAACTCTCTACCTTCTCCAGAACACAGACCCGGCAGATGCCTCACCTGACATCCCAGAGTTGATCACATTAGAAGGTACCTGGATGTCTTTAATGTCTTCTCTTTAAGGTCTGAAATCGATTGCATTTTAGGTGTAGGAGTGGGTGGTACAAACACAGTTTGGCTATCTCTTTTCACAGACTGTGATGACTGGTTTTCACAGTTATTAAAGTCAGCATGTTACTAAAGTTGAGATAGACTTTTCTTTCCTGTTGTGATGTATATCCTAGTGAAACGGCTTATTGAACAAGAAATAATGTAAGCCAGGACTTGATTTTTTGATTGGATTGATGTGGTTTGCTTAGCTGTGATCTCATATAAGTGACAGGACAATTGTCAGCAGAGTGACTATTCTGATTCCTTTTTATGAAGAATTTCTAAATTGTACTAAAGTGTACTACAATGAGGGACCAGCGCAATTAGGTGTTGATTTGCATTAAACATTTGAGATACGTCAGTGGATTGTGCTCTGTGTAAACTAACACTGGGGTACAATTACCTCCTGTTTTGTCACTGTTGTCATATGTGACATTGTACACAAGTTTTGACAGTTCCACTGGGTAAATGGTGATCAACCCAATTCCTGTGTGTTATTTTGAAAAAAACTTTTGCTGATAATTTACTCACCCCATGTCATCCAAGATGTCCATGTTTTTTTTTTCTTCAGTCGAAAAGAAATGAAGGATTTTGATTAAAACATTCCAGGATTTTTCTCCTTATAATGCACTTTATTGGTAACCAAACGGTTCAAGGTCCAAAAGACAGTTTCAGTGCAAAATGCAAACTGTTCAAAGGGCTTTAAACGATTCCAGACGATGAATAAGGGTCTTATCAAGCCAAACGATTGCTCATTTAATAAATATATAACTAAGTTTAAGTTTTATAAGCTCAAATGCTCGTCTTGCTCTGTTCTGTGATGCACGTTCATGACTCTCCTGTTTGAACTCGTTCATCAAAGTCATTTGGTTCATTCAACGAACGAAACAAACGAATTGACTCGGAAAAAGATTTGTTTATTTTGATGAACAGGAGAGTTCGAACAGGAGAGTCACACAGAACAGAGCAAGGCGAGCATTTGAGCTTATAAAACTTAAACTTTGTTATTTATTTTTATTAAATGAGCGATCGTTTCGCTTGATAAGACCCTTATTCATCGTCTGGAATCGTTTACAGCCCTTTGAACAGTTTGCAGTTTGTACTGAAAGTGTCTTTTGGACCTTGAACCATTTGGTTGTCCATTATATGGAGAAAAATCCAGGAATGTTTTTATCAAAAACCTTAATTTCTGTTTGACTAAAGAAAGAAAGACATGGATATCTAGTTAAGGTTATAAAATAGGTAATACAGTTTTTTGAAAAGTGAACTACTCCTTTAATCTTTTGTTCTCTTCATCTTCTAGATGCTTGTGAAAAGATGAACCCAATGATTGATGAGAAACTAGAAGAGATTGACAGGTTTGTTGAAATCAAAACTTAGCCCAAAACAAGCTGCATGTTTTCCCAGTCTTGGCATATGAGAAAAAACATCTCTCTCATTCCCGCAGGAAACACTCAGAGTTGTCCGAGCTGAATGTGAAGGTGCTGGAGGCTCTGGAGCTGTATAACCAGCTAATGAATGAGGCTCCACTTTACAATGCATACTCCAAAATGCAGACTATCCAAGGCACTTACCCAGGAGCCCCTACACCTCTCACTATGCAGGTTGGTCTAGCCATCTAAATGGAAATTTGGTGGCAATTCAGTCCATGATATTTTCTAACACAAAAATTCTGATTTTTTTTTTTTTCTTCCAAAGCATTATTCAGATTTCTTTATTCATTTTTGTCTCTCTCAGGGTTATCAACCGTCTGGAGCCTACATGTCTTCTGGTGTTCCACAGGGCTATAGTCTTTCGGATCAAGCTGGCCCTCTCTGTTCTCTTCCTCCTTCAGTCAACTCAGCGGCCCCCAGCCAACCAGCACAACCTCCTTACATCAGGTAATATAAACTAAAGGTGTCCTGCTAGCCTGCTCTACATGTATATGAATATTTCTCAAATCCTGTTCACACCAACAGTGAATCAGGGCATATCTAAATGCTCAGCAAGTACACATTTTATATAATTTAAACAAGCTAATCTAATAAACATTTAAGTCCACATACTTCTAGTGAATCCAGCTGTTAGATCTTCTGAAGCGCTCCAGTTTTAATGGAAGTGTAGCCTGCGTAAAATCCCAAACGCATGTATTCTGTGTGTGATGGTGCATCTGTGCATAGGATTGTTTTGTCGTATATTTCTTTTTTTAATTTAAAATTTTCTTTGATTTTCAGTTACACACACACACACACACACACACTTAAATACACGTATATATATATATATATATATATATATATATACAGTATCTCACAAAAGGGATATCAAAAAAGTTCATCAATGTTGTCCTAAGACAAGTACAGGTATTGTTCAAAATTCTAATGTATATATTAGTGCTGTCAAACGATTAAAATATTAATCGCAATTAATCACATTAATCTCATAGTTAACTGATTAATCGCAATTAATCACTCGTTTTTATCTATTCTAAATGTCTCTTGATTTCTTTTTGTCCCATTATTATTATTTTTTTTTCGTTTTAATGCTCTTATCAACATGGAAAAGTGGATCAACATGCTTTCTTCAAATGTTTTTTATTGAAAAGAACGTTGGCATATACTATACTGTGTTCAATTTCACACTTACGTTCTCACTTGGAGCAAATACTCTCTCACACAATGTAACACTGTGCATGTGTGTGTGTGTGTGTGTGTGTGTGTGTGTGCTTGGCCATCATCAAGTGGTATTTCAGATTGGAAGTGCTGCGATGATGATCGCTCAGTTCACAACGACAAAACACACAGATACCTTTGGTCTTGTCGATGGAACCATTTGGCAACTTTTTAAAAGTAAACTTTCCATTCAGAATCGTATTGGCATCCATTTCGACGTCTCGTGCTCGTCATCCACTCTAAACGTAACGTTAACCAACTTTTTGGCCGGCTCGCAAGCCCAAACGAGTGTGTGCAACGTGCCTGTTGTTTTGTTTACGGTCTAGCTAGATCTGCCAGTGCTTTGGTCGACGAAGCAACAAAACGTCCTCACGCGGCGCAAGGGTTTCATAGCGCAGCGCGTACATGCCGCGTCCTGTTGCAAAAGCATGTGAAAGAAAACTAAGTTTGCTAGGACAAAAAGACCAAAAGAGAAAAGTGCCAAAGAGAAAACCAAGTGTACTATAAAGTATCAGATCCGTACAAATGATGCATTAATGCTATAGTATTTTAGTAACTAATACATACAATAAACATACATTTCTTTGCAGCGGCCACATGAATGCACAATACGTGAACCAAGCTCCTGGAGCCCCTTACCCGCCACAGATGGGCGTGGCTATGGACATGTCTGCCTATCAGAACGCTAATCCTGGTATGCCTCCAACCTCCTATCCCATGTCAGCTCCAGCCCAGCAGCAACAAGCGGCCTTCTACCAGCAACCCCTTCTGTAAGACTGCACGACTGGTCCGACTCCACAGCAATTCATTTCCAATGCAAATTCCAAATGGTGAAATGAGGTCGAGGGCATTTTCATCTCTCGTCTCTATGGATGTCAAGGGGTATGCAAAGATTGGCTGACATTTGTCTTCGCAGGACAGAGCTGTAATCCACTCGAAAGGAAGCAAGCATTTCTTTTTCTCTCCCACTCATTAACCCATGAAGCAGTTTAGGGCAGATGTTCAGAATTGATGGAACGAGTCACACTAATCATAAACATATTTTTTTTTTTATCATCGTGTGATCATCACCAGCATACTGATAGTGAATTTAAGACTAAATGGTAATATGCACATACAGATATTATTCTTCATTTGAAGAGACAATTCTTTAAGACTTATGATTAATTGTTGCCATTTTCCATTTATTTCTGGGTTAATCGATTAATTTCTTGGCTTTCTAAAGGAAATGTGGGGCTTTTATCTATGACATTTTGCGTTCTAGAGAGGACAATTGTATGAAGAAGATTATACGTGGATCACCAAATCTGTAATGATTTGATGTGCTAATACTCAGAGCACTTGTATAAACTCTTAAAATCAAAATGGCAGGTTTAGTTAGTGATTCCAGAAGTATGGAACAGATTTAGTTGGTGCAACCAAATGCTAGAGACTTTCATGTAATATTCATAATAAATTGCTTTACAGCCTGTGCTTTAGAACTGACAGCGGTCACAAATGCAATCCCTTTATGGTCAATCCATATGTTTCAATGTATAATGATATTTATAATATGCAAGAACCGCTTGTGTTTGCATTGTGGGTGTTTGCTGTTGTTTGATTTAATTTAAGCATGTAAAAGTGCAAACAGTATAATTTACATCTGGTCTTTGATTTCCTCTGCTGGGAATGATTGATTAATTGTTGCTGTTTTTTTTTTTACTTCTTACATAAGAAATGTGCTTTGCTGATGAGTCAGAAAATGTATAATTCCCTTACCATATAGACAGCTGTCATTCGTGTTAAAATGGGATTAATGTAGTAAAATATAGATGAAAATTTTCTTTATTGTTTTTCTTTTTCATAATCTGCTCAGAAAAAAAAGATATTGTATATTAGATGTTAAATAAATGGCTTTGTCTGTATTGCACCTTAACTTTATAAACATTTATTTACCACCAGATGCCTTGTTCTTTCACGAGACCGAATAAACACAAAAAACAATTCAAAAGACTTTATTTCAGAAGCTGCTGTATATTTGTAAACCTGTATGTTTTAAGAGATTTATAGGGAAATCTGTGTTGTACTCATGGATTCAATGTTTTGTAACATCATTATTTCTTTGTATCCTGCCTGCTCATTTTTCAAAATTCTTTTTGTAACACAGTGAACTGTTAAAAGTCTTCAGAAAATAAAAACTACCTGTTTCAGAGGTTGCTTTTCTGCGGTGGATACTTTCCCAGCCTTCTCTTAATCTTGTTTTGGAGATGCTGAATGTTTATCTATTAAACACAATTTGTGCGTAAAATGCACCGGTTATTTTTTGAAAAATCTTGCTAAGTTATGCACAGTTGATATCCTACTAATCATCAACCTCATGGGTGAATCCTTCCTCAAAGGGTCACAATAATTAGCTTATTGTGGAGGCAACACACAAGTTAAAAAAATATGCCCTTCGGTTATTCTCTTGGTTTTCATCTGATATGCTGATGAATCTATACACACTGTAAAATATAATCCTGTAAAAAAAGCGGTAAACTACTGGCCGCTGTGGTTGCCAGCATCATACCATAACTATATGGTCTGTTACTGTTTTTGTGTTAAAACATATCACTGTAAAAAAATAATCCTGTAAAAAAAATGGTAAACTACTGGCAGCTGTGGTTGCCAGCATCATACCTTAAATATACGGTGTGTTACTGTTTTTGTGTTGGAGCATATAGCTGTTAAAGTTTTATACTGAGCTGACAATACGGTACTATTTAGCTGTTCATTTTAAAAACAGTAACACACCGTATTTTTATGGTATGATGCTGGCAACCACAGCTGCCAGTAGTTTACTGTTTTTTTACAGGACTATTTTTTAAGTTTTATACTGTAGCTGACAATACAGTATTTAGCCGTTAATTTCAAAAACAGTAACACACCGTATTTTTATAGTGTATGATGCTTTGCAACCACAGCTGCCCGTAGTTTTTTTTTTTTTTTTTACAGGTTTATTTTTTACAGTGAGGAGGACGCTTTACAACAGGCCACTGAGACCTTATTGTCATTTTTAAAATGGGTCATTTTATACTATAGTATAGTTATTTATGTATTTAGAAATCGAACAGCACAAGTTAGGCAACTAAAGGTATGAATATGACTTTGAATCTTTTACAACTTTGATTAACAAACAATAGATAACAGACAACAATACTGACAAAATGTATAAAAAAATGATATCACCTAAAAAATACGTCACCTTTACTTGTCACATTGAATAGCAGCTGCTGCCTTAAATTAAGTGCAATCAACTATTTATGTCATTTTAACTAAAATTACAATTTTTTAAAGTGTTGACTCTTGTAGAACTTGTAAAAAAAAGTTGAAAATTGTTTATTTTGATGAGCTAAAGCATTGATCATATATTTTTTACAGAGCTGTTGTGAGATTGTAATTTTTACTTCACTTAATTATTTAATCATTTTGCTGAATAAACTATTTTTACTAAATGATTTGACAACTATACCAAACACTTTGTATAAAATTACATAACATTTTTTTTATTTATCTCACTCACCTAAAGGATTATTAGGAACACCTGTTCAATTTCTCATTAATGCAATCATCTAATCAACCAATCACATGGCAGTTGCTTCAATGCATTTAGGGGTCTGGTCCTGGTCAAGACAATCTCCTGAACTCCAAGCTGTATGTCAGAATGGGAAAGAAAGGTGATTTAAGCAATTTTGAGCGTGGGATGGTTGTTGGTGCCAGATGGGCTGGTCTGAGTATTTCTCACAATCTGCTCAGTTACTGGGATTTTCACGCACACCCATTTCTAGGGTTTACAAAGAATGGTATGAAAAGGGAAAAACATCCAGTATCCATTCCTGTGGGCGATGCTAGAGGTCAGAGGAGAATGGGCCGACTGGTTCAAGCTGATAGAAGAGCAACTTTCACTGAAATAACCACTCGTTACAACCGAGGTATGCAGCAAAGCATTTGAGAAGCCACAACACGCACAACCTTGAGGCAGATGGGCTACAACAGCAGAAGACCCCACCGGGTACCACTCATCTCCACTACAAATAGGAAAAAGAGGCTGCAATTTGCAAGAGCTCACCAAAATTGGACAGTTAAAGACTGGAAAAATGTTGCCTAGTCTGACAAGTCTCGATTTCTGTTGAGACATTCAGATGGTATGTCAGGCATTTAGCCATATCAATTAGCTTAAATTTAGTAGGCTATGTAGCCTAATGTAGATTTGTAACTAACTGCTTTCTTTACAGGGTAAGTTAACTGTATTAGCTACATTTGGGGTATCTTCTTGTCAACACAATGCCTAATACATCATTTCTGATGACCTCAGTTGAGCAGCTGTACAGTGGCTCGCGATGCGCTAGTGGTGACCGCGCGCGCTGCATCTCCAGCTGCACTCACAGCGCGCGCACTGCATCAGTCCTCACCGTCCGCGAGCGCACTCAAGCCTCGGACAACACAGCGAAACTGGAGCAAACAGTTCAGTACCCTCCGCCGACCCAGTGGACCGGGACCGAAAGGCAACCTCCACCGTGGACCGATGAACTCGCAGAAATGTCCCGGCATATCTACACCCGACACGGGATGATAGGCGATGGGGTCCAGAAACCGATTTTTCAGGTAGGGACGATAGAGAAGGTTTTGATGCGCTGTGAATCTGCACTATATACTCGCATCGTTGTTTGTGTATTGTGTGTGTTTATAAAATCCAGCAATGCCCATATTTCTTTCAAATCTGCCAATAGTGACAATATGATTTCTTTTTGAGGGTTTTTACTCATTGTAAATTACTCATTTGAATCTGCATAATAATTCGTATGTTCAAAACTTGTCACGTGTTGTATCTGTGAGTTTAGCATCTTAATTCCAAATCATAGCCCCATACTATGCTCATTGCTCTATGTACTTTGTATATTATATGTTATATTGCCTGAATAGATCTCACAATCTCACAAGCAGAAAACCTCTAAATGTCCTTGTAATATTTCCATTAACTTATGATTGATGACTTTATGTTGTTACACTTACTGTGTTGATACAAACATATGGTAGTTGCATGGTTGCCTACTTCAATAAAAGCTAAACATGGTATTATTACAATTGTACAATTGATCAAATCTTGTGTAGGTTTTACTGATGGTCAGAATGATGTTTACCAGTTCTCCCTTTTCATATTATTTCACACCGAGCAAAATTCCTTTTGAGTTTTGTGTTTTAATAATCCTATGTATAAAGTGGAAAAATTGCTTAAAGGGACAGTACACCTGAAAATAAAAATTCTTTCATCTCTTCCAAACCCGAATGACTTTGAACCGACAGCCTCAGTCACCATTCACTTTAGCAGCATTCATTTTCATACAATGTAAGTGAATGGTGACTGACTCTGTCATTCTACCTAACATCTCCTTTTGTGTTTTTGTGTGTAATTTAGAAAGTCATTTTGGGTGAGTAAGCGAAGAGAGAATTTTTCATGATGGGGTTAATCCCTTTAACCTACAGAATGCTTATACAGAAATAAAGGGATCATTAAAAACGAATCCCAAACGTGCTAAAGATTAATGGTTGTCAGTTTGACGCATTGGTCCTTAATTAGGCTGCTAAATAATTCATGTTCTCATTGATTTCCTTGCAAAGGATGCATGGCCTGACCCACTTTGTAAGCATCATTGCTTTTTCACGGAGCAGATGGCCATAACATTTACGTTTCACTGTTTCTTTTGCAACAAACCCACTGAAAACATCCGTCCATATATTTTAACCGCATGATCAACCGATGTAGGTCTGCATTGCGGCCAGCCATACTGAAGGGCAGTTTCGCCTGCTCAACACATTGCATTGATGTCTATGTGGCACTGCAGAGTTCAGCTTCCTTGTAGTGATGATTTCAATAGGTCCTCCTTATCTATCAAGCTTTTAGTCACGTAACACCCTGGATAGGGCAAAGATCCTCATGTATCCTTTCAGCATGAATTGCTGAACAGTGCATTTGACTCTAACAGTAACTTGGATAACTAACAGGCCACATTGAGACCCCTCTGATGGTGTTGTGGTGGGATATATGGGTGTTTGTGTGTATGAAGGTGACCCTGTTCTGATATGGATCAATAGCTTGCTCTCTTCCTGCAGGCGAACAGAGGCACCTACTCACGGCGCAGTCGACTTAAGAGATCCGACGGCAGTACGACATCCACCAGCTTCATCCTCCGCCAGGTGAGAGAGGATGATGGAGATTATGGAAATAATGTTTATAAATGCAATGCTGTCTCCATTTAGATGGTTTGACATGACTCTCCGAGGCACTCTCACACTTGCTTTTGTTTTGCATTGAATTGTTCTCTTTTGTTTGAGACTAGTTCACACTGCGTAGGACATTTTTGAAGAGTCTTGAAGAGTGACTAATATTCTCAGTGCAATTGAAGATCCACTTTCCATGTGCCCAATGTGCAAAACTGGGTTATGTGATAGTTAGCCAACGAGTTTGCATTTGTCCTTATACTACAATGCAAATACAATCCTAATGCCAAATCCTAGGCCTATACTCTAATATACCTTTGGAAATGCACTTTCTAGAAGTTGTATAGGTCTCAAAATATATGTTCAAAGATTTCTACTGTGGGGCTTTTTGAATGGGTCATTTGGTTTCCAAGCAACAGATGAATTCTCTGTCATCAGATGAATATGAATTGCTCATGGCTACCTTTCCAACTGAACTTGCTTGACATTTAGCTGAATAGAGCTCGTGTGGATCTTCAGAACATCTAAAAAAAAAAAAAAAATTAGATTTGAATTCAAACCTCTAAATATTCCTTTACAACATGCAGTATGAAATCAAAGAGTGCTGGATGTATTTCCAATGGAAATATGATCTAATCATTGTCAGATGCATTTATATGCACAAAAGAAGAAAGTATCCCGGGGGAAACCAATGACCTTGATGCCTGCAATGTGGCATTTCTAGCTGTCGCCGAGTCTACGCTTGCTCGTATGTTTGAGGACTGTACAGTATTCCCTGCAGAGCTTTATAAAGCAAATAGCTTTACTTTTGGTTATTAATTCATAATGTGGATAGGATTAAACTTCCATTCCTATACTGCAACCTTGTTTTTGTTAAAGGTGCAATATGCAGGATTTTTGCAGTAAAATATCCCAAAACCACTAGGCCAATGTTATATATTTTGTTTAGTTGATTACTTACAATATCCCAAATGTTTCCAACTATTTGTAAAACGTGAGAAAATTGCGATTTTTAACCAAGGAAACGGGGCGTTTCCACCAGGTTTGACCTCGTACTGCAATAGTAACCATGGTGACAGACGTGGACAACTGGGTCGGTTATGCCCGTTATGCGTGCTCAACAGCGTGAGCGTCCCTAACAGGGTTTTGTTCAAACATTATGGACCATGGCAAGCAGACTTTGAAACAAAAAATAGGACTAAAAGGAAGATCAAGATCTTTCGAAATGCCGAGAGCTCCACCTCCGCGACTAACTTCGACTTGACAGAGACGCGAGTGTTGCATGTTACTTGAGCAAACAGCTGAGCAAATTAATCTATATAAAACTAATCAATGTTATATAGTTCAACATCATGAAAAGTTAGAATATGATCTGTATGTTATTCTAATGTTAATCTAGCTTAGTCTCATACAGCCGACAAACAATCTAACTAACAACATTCAACACACTCAAATGCTGTTTAGTGTGATAGTGAAACTGCTGCGTTACCTCAAGTTTAATTCCTCTAATAAACTGACCTGTGTGAGTAATTCAGGGTGTAGTTCGGTAGAATTAAATGTCCTTATTCCTTTATATCCGTGGGACTCACGTTGTGTGTGGCGCTGGTATACGTCTAGCAATCACGCCCTGCTTCATACTACAGTCATTTTAAAAACATCACTGTATTCACTCATCCATAAAAGATCCATCAGCTTGACGACAAGATCCATAATTCCGCTTAATGCGGAATATACGTCATTAATATACGCCTTTGTTATTGTAAGAGGTTAGCGACCCCTGATGGTGAAATAATCTTGCATATTGTACCTTTAATTTACAATAACAAATCTATAGTCACTGTGGTTGCCAACATCACCATGGAATGGCATTTTGTTGTCTGTTTTATGTTTTTTACAATTATATTAATTTGAAAAACAAAAAATGTAAACAAATACAGTGATTCTTACAGGGAATATCTCTTTACAGATAAATTATTACTTTACATAATTCATAACATGAAAAATTTTTACCATTTCTGTGATATTCTATGATAATATCACCATAAACATATATGTATTGCTATGTTAAACATATATTTTGTCTTTGAATTATAAGTGAATTTATACTATATACTTTTTTAGAATCAATTTACATTGATTATTGTTCCTGGTATGGTAAGGTAACTTCACTTTGTACTATACAGGACATCAAGTATGGTTCAAGTATGATCTCTCTTTTTTCTTGTGATATAATGTCCTTTTCTGCATTTCCACCCATTTTTTGTATTGAGCAGTTCATTAGTTGCAATTTTATTGGTAATGAGACTTAAAACAGCTTTAACTCTAATTGATAAGTGCGGTCACCTCATGTACGCTGCCCGTTTGCTCTCAAAATGGTTCTAGAATCTAGGTCCCCAAACAACCTTGGGATTTCTGCATTTGACTGATTCTATTTTTGGCCATAAAGGTGGTTTCACAGCCAAGACCCTTCATTGAGGACAACCTACTTTTCAAAGTTTGCATATTTTAAAATGTGACCATAAGTAGAGTTTGGTTTAGGCTAAATTCTTCTAAATTCAATGAAATTGATCTGAGAACCTCAGATTTACACGGTAGACTGTTACCACACTTCCAAGTCCCTGTAAAATTAAAATGTACAAAAGATGTATATGAAATAATTTTTTAAAATATAGAAACGTCTTGCTCAAATGAGGCTAGAAAATCCAGACGTGGTTAAAATCGGCTGAGATCAATGTTAAAGACAAATCTCCAGGTAATAGTCATGATATAACTTAAACTTGCCTTAAATGTATGGCTGTACTGAATCTGGTTTTAATGCCGAGGGCTTAAAATGGTGGAAGTTGTTCCTGTTTATATTGTTATCCATAATAATGCATTTAAAATTCCTGATCACTGGGAGCATGTATAAATAATTCATCTGTCTGGTATAGGTCACATGGCTAAACTCTTTAGTAATTCATTTATTTCTTTGCTTCCCTGCTGTGTTTATTGACCATAGGGCCCACAGAAAGCTCAAGAGCAGGGGCTGACTGTAAGCATGACTGTTGATTTGGAGATCTAATGTTGATTTATAAGATTTATTTTATCATTAAAGAGTAGAATAAGGAAACAAGGCACATAATCATTGATTGCAAAATAGCAAATGGGTTCTTTGTATAATTATTACAGTCATTCAAATGAAAGTTAGGTATTAAAAGGAAACCAAATATATTACAGGATTAAGATTTAAGATAGTATTATGCTTTTAATAACAGGCATTTATTCTGTTTATTTTGACCTTCCACTTTGATAGCTGATCCATAAATCTGAGAAAGAAAAAAATAAATAAAAAAACATAAATCTGAAAATATCAGTAGTGATCTTAAGGAGTACCTCATGCAATGTAAAGTAACATGTTATTGATATACATTTTACTAAAATAATCTATTATATATATATATATATATATATTTGGAGGTATATTTCTCATATTTCATAATATTAACAATATTCATTCACGTTAATTTTAAAAGATAAATTTGCCATTATCTCTTCATATCCTTCTTGGTGGACAAATGGAGGAAAAACTGATTGATTGCTCTGTTATCTATTAATATCTATGGACTCCTTCATGGGTTCATTTGATTAAAGTTGTAAGAATAGATTAAAGAGTTGAATGTATTTGATCTTTACTCAGAATAATGTCTGTTTCAGTGAGTAGAAAGCAGGAATGTTGAAGATGAGCATTCTGAACGACAGGGGGCGATGTGTGCCAGGGTTTTATACTCAAGAGAGAACCATGATTAATTAACTGCTACACCGTCAGTTCATTTTCATGTAATTACTTGAAACGACTTGATTGTTCTTGGTTTTCTTACTAGTTCGGTAGCTGGAGTGATTTTATGGGAAATATAAATCAATAACAGAATTATAAATGCAAAACAAGCTTCTAGTGTCCATGGTCCCTGCTTGTCCCAGTGACCTCGAGATGGAGTTGGTGTTTTATAGCTTCTCCACCGTCATGGGGATGTAATTACACAACGCAGATGTATTGATACTCCTGCTAAAGCACAGTCTGGTTCAATATCATCATGTCAAGCTCTCATTTTATGTTTCTTCATTTACATTTGCCATAACCTGACGGTTAGAGAGATTTAGGGACAAGGGGTGTTTGTAGGGATGGGTTTTTGTATTACAGCATTGTGGTATGCATTGCAATACAGTAATATATATATATATATATATATATATATATATATACTGTATACTTTATCTAGAAATAAATATTGCTGTTTTTTTTTTTTTTTGCCTTATTGTAAAGATTTACTTTATTGTAGTTATTGTAGGACACAAATAATGCTTCTCAATTCAGCCTTTTAAAGGAGTAGTTTACTTTAAAAAAAAAAAAAAATTGCTGATAATTTACTCACCGCCATGTCAGCCAAGATGTCCATGTCTTTCTTTCTTCAGTCGAAAAGAAATGAAGGTTTTTGATGAAAACATTCCAGGAATTTTCTCCATTGGGAACCAAACGGTTCAAGGTCCAAAAGACAGTTTCAGGACAAACTGCAAACTGTTCAAAGGGCTTTAAACGATTCTAGACGATGAATAATTGTCTTATCAAGCGAAATGATCGCTCATTTAAAAGCTCAAATTGTCGCCTTACTCTGTTCTGTGATGCGCATTCGTGACTCTCCTGTACGAACTCGTTCATCAAAATGAAGGAATCTTTTTTCGAGTCATTTGGTTCATTCAACGAACGAAATGAACGATTTTACTTATACCATTTGAGCTTATAAAACTTAAACTTTGTAATTTTTTTTAAAAAAATGAGCGGTCGTTTCGCTTGGTAAGACCCTTATTCATCATCTGGAATCGTTTAAAGCCCTTTGAACAGTTTGCAGTTTGTCCTGAAACTGTCTTTTGGACCTTGAACCGTTTGGTTCCCATTGAAGTCCATTATATGGAGAAAATCCTGGAATGTTTTCATCAAAAACCTTCTGACTCTTTGATTTTGGTGTCATATTTAGTATTGTGTTGTGATGTCAGGATGCGTTTTTTGTTTTTCTACTTAAAATGATGTTTACCTGTGTGTTTCATGTACCATGTGGAGTTTATGTTTGACATTTTAATGTGTTTTATAATTGTTTTCGTCTCAAATGTTGTTATTAGTTTAAGACAGCAAGCTCTTTCTCTCAGAAAAAACACATAATATCAATTATAATAATGATATTCAATAATTTACACAGTATAATTAACAATATAAATAAATTGAACTATTTACATTAAGCTAATAACATTAAGAAATCTAAAATTCAGTCAGGTGAATTGATTTTAAAACTGTTGCCTTAGTTGAATTTTGTAACAAACATGTATGTGAACAGTAATACACAAACTCTTTGTTAATATTTGTCGAGTCTATATGTGAACAAGGGTGAAATATGAAGGAGATGAAAAGAGAAAGAGGTGTGATGCAGTTCCAATATGGACAAAAATAGAAACGGCGAGGAAAAAATTGCAGGAACCCCAGTGGTCAAGGAGAGGAATGCTGTCAGCACCCTGCAGACCCCTTCTCCTCCTCTAACATTCAACAGAAGAGAGCACTTGTCTTTTCTGACTGGAGCCCCCACCAGCCAATCAGAAGACGGTTTCGCTGCTTTGTCATCAGCCTCTGATTGAGGAAGGCTCTGTTTGCTTGCTCTGTTTGTAGAAGCTTGATAAAATGCCAGGTCTCTGCAGCCTCCGGGGTGAGCCCCAGTTCTCTATGATGTGATCGATCACGCTTCATCCTCATTAATACAATACGCTGGCTTCAGGAGCAAGAGAGCGGCTGCCGTTTCCTTGACATTCCTCCTTCGGTGGTCTTTCTATGGGAAAGGGGATTATAAGAGAGCCCTGTTAGACATACTCTCGCTGGAGCTTTCTTATCCCACATTTGCATTTGATCATTAAGGTGGTCCCTTGGGAATATCAGACCTCCATGTACGACAATTTGTACCTTCATGGATTCGAAGACTCGGAGGCGGTGAGTAAGGGTCTATGTGCATCTTCATGGTATTTTCAATGAATGCATGCTCACACAAACGCAATGGGGATGGCTGCAGGAATTCAGATGGTAGATGGTACTACTGGTCCCAGTGTGTTTTGGGGGAGGGGATCTGTATGTGTTTGTGTATGGGTTTTGTTTCATGTCACCTCCACTCTTTCTCTCAACCGCGCTCTGTTCCGCATCAGTGTGAGTGGAGAGCATCAGTCAGCTGTGGTGGTAGCCTGTTATTCCGTATCAATGAGCTGTTGCTAATGCCACACTGCTTACTGGTTTATTTCCTCTTAGCTTGCAAGCACTGCTTTTTTTTTTTTTTGGGGGGGGGGGGGGGGGGTGTTCTTCATTAAGTTTCATTAGATCAGACATAAACAAGTCCCATGGGATGTATATCTATGCTGGTTACAGCCACATCAAGCCCAGTCTCCTTAATCAAGTGGTCATAAGTTTCAGCACTTTACAAGAGATGTGCCTGTTGCTCTTTTGAGATGCAGCTGTTTTCTTACACCACAAATTATTCACATTCCACTCAGTGTTACCATAGGCAAAAATTAATCTGTGATCTTATGCTTTTTTTTTTTTTTTTTTTGGCTGAAACAGGTTGTATAATATAGTGTACTGTAAGATTTTGACTCATGGATGCGTTTTATTTGCTTAAAAGGGGACCTATCCCCTTTTTACAAGATGTAGTAAAGTCCTTGGTGTTCCCAGAACGTGTCTGTGAAGTTTCAGCTCAAAATACCCCACTGATCATGTATTATAGCATGCCAAATTTGCCCCTATTTGGATGTGAGAAAAAAACATGCCATTTTTGTGAGCCAAAATAACAACAGACACTGATGGCTTTCCTGTAGCTCAAACGTTGGCGCTTGCAACACCAAAGTCATTGGTTCGATTCCCATGGAAAGCAAGAACTGTTAAGAATAGGGCTGGGTATAAAATGTTCGATACCGATACCTTGACTTCGATACCAGTTCCTCAACGATACTTTTTTCGATACCAATTTTATCTAAACAGTTTTAACAATATAATATTACCTATTTTTTTCAGTCTGTTGACTTTTTCACATGTAAAAAAGCACCAATGCTAATGTTTTCTTTGTTTCCTAATCATTGAACAACATGTATTCTTTACTTCAATTAGCTAATTGTTTCTGCCTTATCTTAATGCATTGTTTAACAATGAAAATTAACTGAAATGCATTACACTGTCACCTCTGATAACAGATCACTCTAAATTGTAATTTAGAAACATTGACTTTCTGTAAAGCTGCTTTGAAACGATATGTATTGTGAAAAATGCTATACAAATAAATGTGAATTAAATTAAATATGGGCTTCTGGGGGGCGGGATATATGTCTTACACTCAGCACCAACATGACATCATGACTTTTGCGTAAACATATACGCCACTTTCGAGTCAGGTGGCTTGTTATCTCTACGCATTTTGAGCTATCCGCGTGTATCTGTGTGTATGCGTATATGTCTACGCCATTAACATCCGCGTCATTCCGCGTGTCTGTACACGCAGTCAAATCTCCAGTCATAAATGCCAATAACCCCAGTGACGGTTAAGTTTAGGGATGGGGTTGAGGTAAGTCATATCTTTTTTTTTACCTAGGATGGTAAGGGAACAGTCATACATGCCATTAACCCCAGTGACGGTGTGGTTTAGGGACGGGGTTGAGGTAAGTCATATATTTATATAACGTTAAGTCAACGGCGTTCATAAACACGCTGAAAGGCGATTATGCGTCTTGATAGCACGCCAAAAATGGAAATACGAATTGGCGTGTCATACACATGCTACTTCATGAGATCAGTCTGCTCAGCACACATGAAAGCACTGGCAAAAGTAGCCTCATGATTATGGATGTGTCGGGAAACAATAGCAAGGATATTTTTAAATTGTTTATTAATGAACAAGTGTTTAATAAGTGTGCTGGCTGCAAATATGATTATGGCGATGCTGACTCGTCATTCCTGCAGTAGTGAATGTGCGCGCCTGTATGGGTACAAGGGTACAACGACGCATGCACGAGAACCCGGTAGATGGCTTCCTCTTCTGTGATTTCGGGAGGAAGAGGTACCTCATTGCCACCAGACTCTGTTGGAGGAGACAACATAGGTTCAGTGTGAGGTTTTAGGAGAGACACATGGAAAGAACCATGGAAGGAATTGACTCCAGCTGTCCTGCTTTTGATGGCAGTAGGACCTCAGGACCTCGCTCTGCTGGAACCAGTGGTTGACAGCTGGGATCTCCGAGGGCTCACCCGACCTGAGGAATAATGGAGGTTGGTATCACAGGATACATTGGAAAGGGGTGAGCACTGTGGTGGATTGTTGTAAGGAGTTCTGGTCGTACTCCGCCCATGGAAGGAATTGACTCCAGCTGTCTTGGTTTTGATGGCAGTAGGACCTCAGGTATCTCCTGATTTCCTGGATCTTCCACTCAGTCTGGCCGTTGGTTTGAGGATGGTAACCGGAAGAGAGGCTTACTGATACTCCAAGGAGCTTGAACAAGACCTGAGATATAAACTGCGGAGCCCAGTCTGATACTATATCTTTGGGAAGACTGAAGTGACGGAAATCGTTCTGGCTTCTAAGTCCGTGGGTAACCCCTTGAGGGCAGATGATAGGTTGGAGAAAAGTAGAGGAGTCCTTCTGGATCTCCCAGCGGAGCAGGTTTGGAGCGAGTAGCTTGGGTAATTGGATAAGACTTAAGATCATAGCTGGAGGGAGAATAGGTTCTTGAGAAGAATCTTCTGGATCAGGTTGATGAAGACGGGATAAGGCATCAGCCTTAACGCTTTTATCTCCAGGACAGGTCGATATGAGACGGTGAAATCGAACCTGGTGAAGAATAAACTGTATGTAGAAGTTTGTGAATCCTAGGAAGTGCTGCAGCTCCTTTATGGTAGTGGGTTAAGTCCAGTTCCAAAAGGTATCCACCTTCCTCTGGTCCATCTGGATGCCATGTTGATCGATGACATATCCCAGGAAATGTACGGAGGTGGTATGGAACTCGCACTTCTACAGCTTGAGGTAGAGATGGTAATTGCGGTGCTTTTCGGGGACCTGTGTCACGTGGAAGTGATGTTCGGCCAGGTTTCAGGAATAGATGAGGATGTCATCGATATAGACCACAACGAATCGTTAAAGGAATTCCCCGAACACCTCATTCAGATAGCCCTAGAAGACAGAAGGTGAGTTGGACAAGCCATACAGCATGACCCAATATTCATAGTGTCCAGACGGGGTAACAAAGGCTGTTTTCCACTCATCGCCTCGGCATATACGAATGAGGTTGTATGCGCTCTGCAGGTCCAGCTTGGAGAAGATGCAAGAAGGAACCCACTGCATTCCTCCGCCTGAATATCGCTGGTGGGGCCATGGGACTAGCAGAGGCAGTAGGCGAAGCAGAAGGTGCTGGGTGCGGATGTGATGAACGTGCAGCTTGAATCAAATCATCTGGAATGGCGGGTGGATTGTTCAACAGATGTTGAAGGCTGGAGTGAAAGACGAACGGCGTGAACCAGGACTGCAAACGGATCGGTGGGGCTATCCTCTGCAATATGCGTGGGACTTTGCATGAGGTCTGGTCTTCTGTCACGAAACAGAGGGAAGCAGACAAGTAGGTGATATGTAAACAGATTTTTTGAGCAGTTGCATGGATCTGAAGAGTTATGCAGACAGGTGAGCTTGTGGCAGAGTGACAGAATATATATACAAGTACAATATTTAGACAATCCTCAGACAATCTATCTATCTAACTGTTTCCTACACTGAGAGGCTGTTTAATTTGTGAGGAGGACAATTTAATACCCTGCCGAAAGTATTTTCTCTGGAATTATATGGTGCAGGAACATCATGAAAATGATGTAATTAGAATGAAGTTATGACAAAGTAGCTCAGATCTGGTGGCCTGTGATGATCTTAATATAGCCTTGTGGTCTAATTGTGTCTGCCTCTCTTTCCTCCTCTTTCCTTACAGCTTATGAATATTAAAGGTAATGGAGGGTTCAAGCGGGTACTATTCATTGCGTGTAATTATTTCATGTATCCTGTTTTTTGCACTATTGTTAGCCTAACCAGAACCACACTGTTATACAGTATTTGTATATCGTTTTCTAATCAAATGCATAAGTTTCAATCTACCGGATCAGACATAATCTCATACTGCATTTAAAGTGTAAGTGATTGTTCTTTCAGTATAGTTTTAAGATAAATCTTTTTGAGAAGAACAGATGAGTGATTGCTGTTTTGAAACAATTCTTTTGACTGTATTGTTATTGCTTTTAACTGAATTGTATTGAATCTTGACTGTATTGGACTGAATCGGCAAGGGCAGTTTGTGTTTTGAATTAACACTGTTAAAGGGTTGGTTCACCCAAAAATGAAAATTCTGTCAGTATTTACTCACCCTCATTTTGTTCCAAACCTCTATGTGTTTATTTGTTCTGCTGAACACAAAGGAAGATATTTGGAAGAATGTTTTAATCAAACAGATCTCATTCCCCATTGACTACCATATGTAGGAAATATACTATGGTAGTCAATGGGGAATGAGATCTGTTTGATTAAAACATTCTTCCAAATATCTTCCTTTGTGTATAGCAGAATAAATAAACACATAGAGGTTTTGAACAACATGAGGGTGAGTAAATACCGACAGAATTTTCATTTTTGGGTGAACTAACCCTTTAAACGGACTTTCATTTTTATTCTTTCACAGAAGAATGAAATGCACACATGATTGGTATGACATGAGTAAATAAGTGAAATTTTCTCAAAATGCCAGTCTCAAAATGAAAAGAAAATCAGACGTACTATGATTCTAGAACTAGTAATGTCTGGCTCTGCAAGTGTTCACAACTAGTTCACAAATTGGACTTGGAATTGGACAAGTTCACTGACTCGATGCCACTTTTGGGTTGTAAATTGCAACCCGCCACCGGTTGAGAGCCTCATATTTAAAGATCAGTAGTCAGATACGAGAAGTACCTTTCATGGCTTACTATGTGATACAAAGCTTTCATCATCTCTTTTTATGGTTAAGTATTTGCTTTCGTCAGATGTGGCCCTAAATGGTAGTGATCTCATTCTGTGCTGTTGAGAGATTTATCTGTAATAATTGCTCGCTGCGCTTGCCTGCATTGGTCCTCAGCTCTCATGATTCATCTTCATATCTGCTCACCGGAGGATGCTTTTTCACTGACCGTTTAATCTGCTTTTGTTTTTAAATAAATGCAGGGCAAGGATCTAACATCATACTGGGCTTTGAGGGCCCCAAACGCTCTCAGACCCACTGGCATCACAGAAAAATGTTCACGGCGTGCAATCTCTGAAGATAAGCAGAATGTGTGGCTTGACAAACCCAAGCCCACACACTTGACGTGGTTAGATAATGGTGTACGTACTGAGGCAGAGTATACGTGAATGCTGCATGTGGTTTAGCCGTTGTTTGGGTGTGTGGGTTTGCTTATCTACTCTGTGGTTTTTGGGACAAATATGTCCCCAGATGTTAGCTCAAATCGTCCATAAAAATAATTCTCAAAAAAATCCTTGAAAAGTATTCTTAATTACAGTAAAAAAAATTGTAATGTATAAATATACACTAATTCATGTAAACAATTTATATTGTATTCATGGGTACACAATCTAAGAATCTAAGGAAAGGTGCATTATGTTTGAAGGGGTCATCTTCATATCATGAAGAATTTTCTTTGATGGTTTGTTATTATAAAGAGTACTAAGTAAACATTAACTTGCAGAACTCAAAACTTAAATGCAACTGGGGAAGTATTGATATTTGTATATATTTTATGCAGTACTTTAGACTCGTTTTCATTTTACTTGCGGACCATTCATCTCCATCAGCACAGGTTAATAGATTTCGCTATGTGATAATAAATAAATATCAACTGGATCATTTAGAAAACTGTCTTGATGCTAAGTAGGTTTTGATAGTCGAGGGACAGATTTAATTTCCTTGGGCATTCATACTGAACCGAGTGCTTGAGTTAGAAATTCTAATGTGCCTCTGGACATTCTCATATGAAGGTATTTAATCTGTCCCTTAAGCATGTGTATTAGAAATGATAAGGCTCTTTTAAAGAGACTTATGAGTTTCATTCTGATGTATCAAGGTGGAGATCACTATACATTTTTCGTCATTATTTGCATATATTTATTTTTGTATAAATTCTATTTATATCTATGTACATAGAATTTATATTTTGAGATTTTTCTAAACTGCAAAAGACATTGATCTATGTGCCCGATCATGTTCCTGGAGATCTACCTTCATGGAAAGTTCAAAACTGATCAAACAAAACTGAACCAGATAATAAATATCTTTAGGAGCACTTGACAAGTGTGTTGGATCTCTCGAGGGACAGCATTGGGCACCCCTGAGCTTAAGTCTTCGGCTACGTCCGAAAACTTAGGCAGCTGGCATGTTTCCTCGCTGCCTTATCAGGGTAATGACTTTGTGGGCAGCGTTTGCGCACGAAGGTAGGCTACTTCATGAATCTGATTTTGGACAGACTTCTGAGGCAGCATAACGGTTAAATGATCTAAGGCAAAATAGAGCAAGCTTTGGTTGAAACTAAGGAAAGTTCTCTTATGGGTTTGACATGAACAGGTCGCTCGACTGAATCATGGCTTCAGGAAATAGAAATATATATCATCAAGCATCTTTAAAACTTACTTGTTAAACTTCCATATTTTGTGTGTTTAAAGGTAGGGTATGCAATTTCAGAGAGGCTAGTTTTGAAATCATAAGATTCCCCTCACTTCAGAGCATCTCTATCTCTGTTGCGGGCGGGAGAAAGTAACATAGAAAGTAGTTGAGAACGTCAGTTAAAATAATGACCCACATATTAAAAAATGGTCGGATTTAAATCGGGCTCGGGCTCATAATTACCGTACAATTAATGTGTCGGGCTGGGCTGTGCTCAGACACAACATGCTCAGGTAGGGTCGGGGATATCCGAGATCTACCTCGGGTATGCTAACACTTACAGGCACGAATCAGTCTTTTGTCCTTGGGGAACTTGTGGAGTCTCTCCCCCGTTTTTGATGTATTCATACATCCCGCACTAACACAATAGTTAACCGTTTTTGCTAACTAGGTCTCCATAATAAATGCTAGCCTACTTGCCGTTTAGACTAACGTAACTCTAGGCTTGGAGCATAGACCAGGCATAGACAGTAAAAGCTTCCCTTTTATGACGTCAAGCCAAGGTAGGGGACGTGCTTTAAACAACTGTAAAACGCACCAACTTTTCATATTATATGCAGCATTTTGGTATAAAAAAACATAAACAATTGTGGGCGGTTGTTATTTTTTATGTTTAGTAAGCACATTGCATTATCTTCGTGAAAAATTTAACCTGCAATTTGCACTTTAAGGAGTTCTGACTTTCTACCACCTGACTGCTGCAGATTCATTTCGATGTTGATAGTGTTGCTGCCTTAGTAACGCATAAATCCGAGTCTGAGGACGTGTGCTCGCCTTGCTCTGTTCTGTGATGAGCGTTCGTGACTCTCCTGTTCAAACTCGTTCATCAAAATGAACAAATCTTTTTTCAAGTCATGACTCGAAGGGTCCTAGATAAGACCCTTATTCATCGTCTGGTGTCGTTTAAAGCCCTTTGAAGCTGCACTTAAACTCTCATTTGGACCTTGAACTGTTTGGTTCCCAATGAAGTCCATTATATGGAGAAAATCCTGGAATGTTTTCATCAAAAACCTTAATTTCTTTTCGACTGAAGAAAGAAAGACATGGACATCTCAAAAGTTTTTTTTTTTTAAAGTGAACTACTCCTTTAAGGAGGAAATGTAAATGGTGGCTGCATGTTTCTGGAGCCTATCACACGTCTTTAACACAACAGTCTACAACTGCATTGCCTTACGTAACGACGTGGTCAATTCAATTCAAATTTATTTGTATATAATAATTCAAAAAGTGTTTATGAAACCTACCTTTAAATGCATCATTTCTGTGCTAGCAGCACAAAATGGAACTGCAGTCTGATTGAGAGAACAGACAGGGCCAGAACACCGACAGTTTAATGAAGAGGAGGCAGACTGGAAATATTTTTTCAATACTTCAAAAAATTCGAAATATTTCAATATTTTAAAAACTGATAATTATAATAAGAGTAATCTGTGGGGTTAATAACTGTTCATTGCTTGAAGATGTTTGAAATATTTGATCTTAGGTTTAAGTCTGCTGCTGGCAGCCTGTTAAAGAGGAACTGTGCTATCATCTGCTGGGGAAATGTTTCCGCACCCTGCCATCTCTCTCCATCCAACCATCAGTATCGCTGAGTCGGCAACATAGAGGAAGCAAACCAGCTGGCCACGGTGTGTAATGTGTTCCAAAGTGAAATGATTGCCTAAGTGCGGATTCTGTACATTAATGCATATTGGTTTGGCTTGATCTTCATCTGCTAGCCAGCACTATCAGATCCTGCAGGCTCACCCAATCTTAAGGACAATTGACTTATAGCTACTTTTATTTAAACACTATACTTTTCGCTATTTCAACTGCATGTTTACGTATATGATTATATGCTTTTATCATTGAACACATTTACATGCATCAATTTACCAGTTTACCTGCAAATCAGTAACCTGGCAATGCAAGTAAACTGCGTTTACAAGACTGTTTAAAAAAAAAAAAAACAACGGTCCGGTGGTGATAATCATCCATGTATTTCACTCAGTGAATTCTATGTGTTATGTGTGTTTTGATTTTACAAAAAAAAAAAAAAAAAGCATTTAAAAAAAAACCTAGTATTTCAAAATGTCAGCAGGAAACTTCCACACAAGAACACATTTTTTTATATTTTTGTTGGGTCAACAAAAAGTCAAAAATATACAACAAAAATATATTTCTCCTCCCTACAGCAAAACACTAGCTCTGACTGGATGCACTTAAATCTGCGCACCTCAATAACCCAATAGATCGCAGGTTAAGATGTTTACATGCTGGGCGAAATTGGGGTAACGATCTCTGTCGATCGTTTTATTCTTAAAGGAGAACTCCGGCGAACAATGAACCTTTGGTCTAATAAAACATCGGTACATAGTCAATCGTTCTCTGAGATTTGTTTTCATGATAATCGAATGTAAAGAGTTTTTTCTCTAAAAAAATGTTTAGCGTATAATGCTAGTAATGGGGGCATTGACTAAGTAAAAAGAAATCGCTAGTTTTCAGCTCAAAATAGCCCCACACTAACGCAGTAACATAATGAGGGTCCCTACATGCAAAACGAAGCATTGAGAACTTTGTAAGTGTACAGACCG
The DNA here is from genome assembly GCF_016745375.1 of Pimephales promelas. The sequence continues at coordinate 4,309,637 of NW_024121566.1, read as the reverse complement.
TTTAATAAGAAGATACTTTATGAAGACAGTTCACTTCACGTATACAGACAGGAGCCATCTTAAAAAATAGTCTCGATAAGTCAAACCACGAACGTCGTGCTGAGTGATCTGAACTGTATGAAGTTCAGCGAACTTCTGAACTGTATGAGCGGCGTTCGGGGATCGACTTATCAAGACTATTTTTTAAGATGGCTCCTGTCTGTATATACGAAGTGAACTGTCTTCAAGTATCTTCTTATTAAACGGTTTGTACACTTACAAAGTTCTCAATGCTTCGTTTTGCATGTATGGAGCCTCATTATGTTACTGCGTTAGTGTGGGGCTATTTTGAGCCTTGTTAGTGGTATAAACTAGCGATTTCTTTTTACTTAGTCAATGCCCTCATTACTAGCATTATACGCTAAACAGTTTTTAGAGATACAACTCTTTACATTCGATTATCATGAAAACAAAACTCAGAGGACGATTGACTAGGTACCGATGTTTTATTAGAACAAAGGTTCATCGTTCGCCGGAGTTCTCCTTTAAGCCAGTTATGCCGACAAAGTGAAACAGTTTACCACGTTTACATGACCACTGTCACAAACTGCTCTGAGACAAGATGGTTGAGGATCCAAAACTAGTATTTATTGAACAGGTAAACCAAAAATGTAATTCAAATCCAGGCAAGATCATACACAAACAAGCAATCCAAACAATAACAGAAAAGGGCTGAGGCAAGCCAAGGAGAGAAATCCAAGGGAACAGGTAGAGAATCAAGGAAACTAGGACACAAGAGAAAGAGGACAGAAGAAACAGGACACAGGAGGAGAAACAGGACACAAACACGCACAGAATTGCAGTACTAACACTAAACAAGACTTTGCAGATAATGAATGAGAAAACCAGGCTTATAGACCATTTTGCAAGATGTAAACAACACTGGTCCAGAAGCACTTCCTGTTTCAGTTTTTTAACGCAACATAAAAGCTGGGATAAAATACAACCAACAGAACATATAAAACTGAATCAAAAAGTTAAACAAACATCTTTAAGATGTTTTCTTTACATGTGCAATAAAGAAAACGGTTACAAACTGAAACAGGAAGTGTTTCTGGACCAGTGTTGTTTACATCTTGTGAAATGGTCTATATGGGGTGAGCTAAACAACATAATAATGAGACACAGGTGAATGTGATAATGGATGAAGAGTCTGGACAGTGAGTCATGGGAGATGTAGTTTGTGAGGGAATGATGTGGAGTGCCCTCTGGTGGCTCTCAAGGGCACTCCAGCTGGTGACCATTATAGCCATACACGTTGCACTTACACGTCGGCTTATTAAGCATAATCAGTTGAAGAACATGCATGTAAACACACTCACTGTTTTTCCCCTGACACCATCAGATCAGACCCTTGTGACCCACCAGTTGAGATCCAGATAAAACAGCACTACTTGTGATGGAGACTTGGACTAAAAAACATGTTTTTAAAAGTCATTGGGCATCAGCTAATTTTAAAGATTCATACTGTTTGTGTTGCAGTATTAAACTGAATAGTTGGATGGTCCAGTGGTCCTGATGCCTGCTGAAGAATGAGAAGATGGAACGAGGTGTGGCGAGGATGAATCACAGGGGCTTCGATGTCATTAAGAGCAGATGCAGAGCCTGTCACTTGACTCGCCTCAGTGCACATCGCCTTATGTAACACTGGTCACATGACTTTCCTGGCCATGGAGGTCCATGATCTAGTGGGATGGCCAATAGTGAGGGCAATGTGAAGACCAGGGTTGTGAGCTCCAAAATTTCAGTGTCAGTGATATATAATCATTGAGTGACCACCAGACCAAACCAGAGATCTGTAGATGGATATGCTGCCGGTCACAGTACAGTTGCTTCCTTAGTTGCTAAGCTACTTAAAACAAAAGAATGATATCTTTTGTGCCTTTCGTCTGCTTCTTCATCCCCCGCAGTGGTAGAGACATCTGTCATGGCACAAAAATGAGTAACCATGAACCTGCAGAACTCCCACCACATGAATTTTAGCTGGATTTGCTGTCGCTGATGCTCAGCAAATATGATCATGTCAGCAACGTGATATCTTGCCTCGAGCTGTCACACGCGGTGATGTTTTCAAACCTGTTTGATATAATCGCCATGTGATATTGTAGTGTGAACGATCAAACAACATGGTAAACTATGCTAATGATATCATGCTCCCAATGCAAGTTGGCAAGAATTTGATCATAATTGTTTTATAAATAAACTAACAACAAATATACTATAACATGCAAATAACATGCAATATACTTAACATTATGATATATTTGATTTTTTGTCTCATCTTTTTTCTGCACATATGGCTTATGACTGCACATATCACCTCAAGCGTGAGCGGCTCTCTAATGTCTTTTGTGAATTTGTTTGAGAAAACGTTTTTCTTTTGTTGTTCCGCTTGGCCAAAGATTTTGTTTGTGCATCTTATCAGCGTTGTGTTGTGTAATATGAGCACTGTTGAGACAAGATAAGGACAGACAACAAGAAAACTTCATGTAATCTCATAGTTCTGTAGGTTGCCCTTGTGTCTCCATGTACCTTTGAATGAATAGAATCAGTTTCTCTCTGATGAGGCGTTTCTGCTGGAAGGTGTGTGTGCTTGTCTTTGGCATAATGGGCTTCACCAATCTCCTGTATCTCTACAGCCTTTTATCAGTTCGGGTCACATTCACACTCACCGGTCACTTTATTAGGTACACCTGTTCAAATGCTTGTTATATAAATATCTGATCAGCCAATCACATGGCAGCAAGTCAATGCATTTATGCATGTAGACATGGTCAAGACTATCTACTGAAGTTCAAACTGAGAAAGAATGGTGATTTAAGTGATTATGAATGTGGCATGGTTGTCGGTGTCAGATGGGCTGGTCTGAGTGTTTCAGAAACTGCTGATCTACTGGGATTTACATACATAACCATCTGGTCAGAAAATGAGAAAATATCCAGTGAGCGGGCCAGCAGGTCTGTGGGCGAAAATTCCTTGTTGATTTCAGAGGTTAGAGGGGAATGGCAAACTGGTTCGAGCTGATAGGTGCCAGTAACTCTTATAACCACTCGTTACAACCGAGTTCTGCAGAAGAGCATCTCTAAACATGTCGAACCTTGAAGTAGACGGCCTATAGACACCGGTTGCCTCTTCTGTTGGATAAGAGCGGGAAACTGAGGCTATACAATTCGCATGAGCTCACCAAAATTGGACAATAGACGATTGGAAAAACATTGCTGGTCTGATGGGTCTCGATTTCTGCTACAAAATTCAGATGGAAGGGTCAGAATTTGGTGTGACAATGAAAGCAGGATAAATATGGCCATTTATCAACGCTTCAGGCTGGTGGTGCTGCTGTAATGGTGTGAGGGATATAGCATGTTTTATATTATATATAGGCTATATATGAAGAGTTCAGATGCAAAAGCCTCTAAGTGCCATTTGAAATTTTCTTCTAGAATGATCATTTTTATCAAGCTTGTATATTTAAGTTCAGTAATTTCACTTAAATTGCAATGAGGATTACCTATTAATTGTCATTTAAGTGAAATTACTGAACTTGAATATACAAGCTTGATAAAAATGACCATTTTAGAAGAAAATTTCAAATGGCATTTAGAGGCTTTTGCATCTGAACTCTTCATATATATATATTTATATTATATATAGGCTATATACAAAATGCAAAATAATAATTTTTGACTACCACTTTTTCTATGTAATGTGATACTTTGTCGTTCCCTTTTCAAATCATTCATTTGGTGACTTTTTACATTTAAATTTAGAGATTTTTAAATATAAAATTTTTCTAAGCTTATTTGTTTTATGATCTGTCCTGACAGTGATTATTTTTTATTTCATGAATAAATGGGATAAGTTAATATTACAAACTGTTTCTTTGCATTTATTTAGGATTTTCTGGGCTCGCAGTTTACATGGGTATGTGGTACTTTGTGCATGTGGAGTGGACCACAACCGAGGACCGTTTTTATCCCAGGAAAAACCCTGAATGTAATGGTGCGTTCTATTACTGTATACCCAACGAACCGTCTCGGACCTCGGATTTGACGTCACCTCCACACTTCAAGCGTTCCATTATGTTTTGCGTGTCCGAGTCGGAGAAAAAAATGGACGCCACCCGGAAAGCTGTTATAATGGTAGCACTGGCCGAGTAACAGGCACTAACCTTAAAAAATATATATTATGACTACACCTTATCAAAACGCAGCCATTTGAACTTGAAAATGTAATGTTTTTCATGTTAATCTTCTGTTAGCAACGCTAGCAACGTTAGTAATTGCACTCACAACAACTGATTCCCATACCTACAGGGGACGTAGTAATACGAGTGATTATAATTGTCATTTAAAATACCAAAGCGGTTCAAAAACAATGAAAACAATTCATTCTTACATGTCCGAGAGGAGAAATCCGAGAAAAGGGGGCGTGTTGCTAGGTAACGTCTGTCGTCCGATTCGGATCTCCGAGACGGATGAATAATCGAATAATGTCAAGGCACCAATGAGAGCGCAATTCCAAAAAAAGCTCTGATGGGATTGGAAAGTTCAGCATGTGATCTACTTACGATGCGCAAATTAAAGAACGCAGCCGGATCATTTCATAGATCTTTGTCTGTCATGATACTCCCATTTATGGTGTTCTGTTAGTCCATAGTCTTTATTTTTTTGCTCTACATTAGGTTTGGTGCAGAGTACAATCTCTCTGAGGTTTGCTGTTCGTTACGTGAGGGACAGTGTGTATTTTACAGCTCTTGTGATGGTAACAAAATCAGACTTCAGTCAAGAGGACGACTCAGGAGCCCACACCAACACAGAAAAGATAGAAATGGGCATCATCTGTCAAACTGCATCAGGGGATACACTGATGTTATTTGTCCAGACAGCTTTAAGACATTTTATGTAATATGTTGTAAGATAAAATGACACATTAAGTAATACCACCTTCATTATTATTGTCCTTTTAAAGGACTTAATATGGAGCATAAAATACAATGGATACAACATGGATGCATGTATACAAAGGATATAACAATACCTAATGAAATAAACTTCAATGTTTTCATTGTAAAATCTGATATGTTACGTAGATTTCTGTTCTCAGCAAGCATTGAAGCAAGATCTCAGACAGATTTTGATGGTGGTAACAGAGTTAATCATTTAATTTTAGGGGGTCTTGAATATCATTTAAGCGGGCTTCACGAACTTAGAATTTCATATGCATTGTAAGTGCATTAATGTACTGTTTTTACAGATTTTTTTATAATCGACACGTCAAAGATTCTGTAATAAGATTATAAAATTAACATTCATATAATGGCATAAGCCGCGTTTCCACCGCAGGAACGTCAACCCCAGTGGAGGTCGACGTCAGCACCTGGCGGCCATCTTGTCACAGGCAGCTCACTCACTCGTAACATTGTTTTAATGGTGCATGTACTTTTTAAATAACCGTAACTTGCTCAATTTTCTACCGATTTTCAAACGGTCTGTTTTTTTATGAGCGTCAAAGATGTAGTTATGCCACTGACTGCATGCTTATGAATAATAAGTGTATATATAAATAAATAATCATCCAGAATTATAGCCACGTTGATAACATTTGTAAGAAACCAAACCGTTTGTATATCCGTCAAGATTTCAACAAGATAAGAGTATTCGTGTTCTTGCTGATCACTCATCTTACATCAGATACCACAGAGCCCACCAGAAACCCTGCCTGTGACAAGATGGCCACCGGTGATGACGATAAAGACTCCGCCGTGAGACATCTAGCCTTGGATATCTTTAGACGCAGTCTAAATGCAGTAAGCAAGCGGTCTGGGGCAAAAAAAGTTCCTGGGACAAATAGTTCCTGGTAATTGCGGTGGAAATGCGCCTATTGCTGGTGGTGAAGTAAAGAAGTGCTGTATTAGATGCTGGATGACTGTATTGCAGTTATGAAGAGAATATTAGTGGATTATAGGATTAGTGGATGTTCTTATGGGACTCAACTATATGGTTAATGAACCTTCAAAGCATCTTTTGGCTTTGAGCACAATCTTTTGATTAGGAAATCAAAGCACATGTTGCTTTTGCAATTTTAATGCGTCTCAGTAAAGTGCCATTCCGTTTTTGACAGACTCCTCCATCTCACTTAATGTGGGGTTTATATCTACGATATTCCTTCTGAGGATCCATCTGTTCATATATATCGGTTTGCAGTAGTTTCCTGCTGTTCAAGGAAAATAAAAGATTATTTATGTTGTGTAAGTTCAGATTTGACAATTAGACAATTAGTACTTTCTATAAATTCATGTAAATAATAAAGCTAAGATGATTTGTTCTTGGGAGAATTTGATGATAAATGTTTGACTGCGTATTTAAATCCCTGACTTGCAGTTTGTGAGATCCCTAAGATTTTTTTCTCTCAGGAGGAATTTCCTCTCCATTATAGAGTTTGTCTTTTTGTATTTTGTTTTTGACTGTTGATCCTTTCTCCCTATCTCTTTCTCATTTCCAGTAATAGATTACAGTATAATCCCTTGACCAAGATGTCATAGTTCTGACTGCTTCAATAATTCTGTCTTTGATTTGATCTTGTTCAGATCTGCACATGACTGTATTTCTCAGCTTTACAAACACTGTGAAGTCTGCATCAGACCCGTTTACTGCACTCTTAAAGGACTTGGTTTCATAAGTGTCACATCTGCCTTGTCGCCTCTTTGTGATAATGTATGTTAACTTGTTATTTGCAATTTCATGTTCCTCACAATGCAAACTGGGAACTGCCTATTTCTGTGCCTTTTTAGGGAAAATTAAGGTGGAATTCCTAGTATTTCACTTTGTATCATTTATCATTTCATAGATATGTTTGATGTTTTTATCTTGTGCTCTGCTCACCAAGGCTGCATTTATTTATCAAAAATACAACAAAAAACAGTAATATTGATATACAGTCAGTATTAGTCAATTTTAAAATAACTGTTGAAATCATGAGAAATAATTGTAATATGCTGATTTGGTGCTCGAGAAACATTACTTATTAACGAAAACTATTGTGTTGCTTAATATTTGTGGAAATTTCATCATTAATAGTGGATTGTGTATGACTTTTTAATCAAAAGGTGTGTTTTTTTTTAATTATGTGGTGGAAGAAATATTGCAGTGATACACAAAGTCCTCATTTATCTTACCTTTTTTTGTATCTTTACCCATCATTTAAACTCCCTCCCTATACGAATATGAAGACATTCATGCTTGTAACATTCTCCTTGATAATGTGTCATTTCACTATTTACTGGTCCAACCCTTTTCCAACCCAACCTAATCATGAGATATTAGTAAAACTATCAGCTTCTGCTTGATGCACTGCAATGAAAAGTTATTTAAACCAAAACATTTCAACACAGGCTAAACCTATTTAGATATCATAATAAAATTACTGTGTGCATAGATAGTATAATACATGTGTGTCAGTATTGACAAGCAAGAGCAAATCTTTGTTTATTGGATGTGTGGGAATGACAGTACATTGATTTGATGGGTTTTCACATGTGTGCAGGGTTCCGCCGATTCCTACACTAGCAGACCGTCTGACTCGGATGTCTCTCTGGACGAGGAGCAGGGCGGCAGGCAGGAGAAAGAACAGCAGGCCACCGTTCAGCTGGAGAGGGCAAAGGTCAGACTTCTTAACCAGAGAGAGATCTGTATTTATGCCTGTTTTATTTTTCAAATTAGTTAAAGGGTTCCTGTTATTCTTTTGTACAGCTTTCTTTAGTGTATAATGTTGGAAATATGAAAAAGAATATCTGCAAAGTTACAAAGTCCACTCCAAAGGGAGTTGTTCTATATATCAGTACGCACTGTTGCTAAGACGCCTCAATTGTAGTCTTAATTTTTCTTCCGGGAATGTATACGTCACGGTATCCATCATTTAAATAATTCCCATCCAAAAAAAGGGACACGGTCTGGTTGAGTTGCGCAAGTTGTGTGTTGAAACCACCAAAGACAGTAAAAGAAGTGGACAGAGCCATCTCATTGGAACTCAATTGAGACAAGTGAAGCCCATTTTTAGAGATTTTTTAGGACTTCCGTTCCTGACACGCAGACTCAAACCGACTCAAACAGAGCTTGATGACGTAGATGTGACGTGAGCAACCCGTCTGTCTTCTAGTGGCTGTGGCATCAGAAATCTGAATCGTTCCCTTCCGAAACTTGCAGAGGTGGAGAGTGTGAGTAGGAGCTGTCCATGAGCTAGGAGCAGGAGAAACTTTTGCTAGGTATTCTGATTAATTATTTTGTCATTTTGCCTCCACGTTTCCCCGATTGCCCGCAAGCTTCTTCTCCTGTCCATACGGTAATCTCTCTACTGGGCATGACGCAATCGTTAGCCTACTTTTACAAAAAACTGCTTCTACGGGGCCATAACATAAGCTACAAGGTAATGGAGCATTTTATACATTGTGGTGTTTCTTTGGAAATAAATAATAGACAACTGGAGTCTTCAAATGCCTCCGATGTAAAGTTATTCACTGTCAAAGTGACGCCAAAATGAATGGGAGTCAATGGAAATGCTAACGCAAGTGAAGTTCTGCTACAAAATGGCGGCACGCGGCCGGCTTCAACTTCCGGTCAATGGATTACCCCCTTGGAAACCACTGATTTATATAGAATATCATTATCAGTGGTTGAAACACACGGTTATGACTAACCACAACCAATCACATTGTGCTTTTCGGAAGTTGCGGCTTTATTGAGGCAGGAAACGCTCTGTTTATGACAGACTGAGAAGAGAAGTGCTTCTACAATATAAAATATGTGAAATTTTATTTATCTTTTTTACATTCATGAAAACTAGGAGTGTAACGATACACGTATTCGTATTGAACTGTTCAGGCTTTCGGTTCAGTTTTCAGTACGCATTTTTTAACCATTCATTGGCCCATTTTGTCTGCCGACCAATTTCATTATTTCAAATGTAGGCGCGCTCATAGATGCTGACATGAACATTGCCCAACATGAAACGTCAAATGTAATGTAATCGGACCGTTTATCAGTTTGGACCAATGCAGCGCGAGTCGATGTTGACAATCAGCACTGTTACTACACAGCCAAATCCAGTAAAGAAAGCATTTGAATTCGCCGCTGAAGTAATAACATCGCTGCGAGATCTAGTGAGAAACATTCACATTTCTCCGTTATTAACGGATCAAACCGTGCTGACATGGAAACCAGAAAGAAACATTGTGCCATGAATTAACTAATCAGTGTCCACAGATCAGCAACATTCACCATGGATTTACTGTAGTAACACTACTAACTGTAACCATGGAAGTTTGGCAGGAATAGTAGGCTATAATGCTTTCAAGTAACATCACGTCAGTTTTATTTTGACATTATGAGCACAATTGCTGCCCTCAAATGTTAATCTGTACTAAAATAAACCTTTGTATATAACTACTACAATATTACATTTCATTTTGTCCAAGGAGCTGTTTTGTTTTGTATGCTCCTAAGAAAAGTCAAGTATAGCTCCATCATTGCTCAAAGTAAAAAAAAATGATGTTATGACTTTTGATGTTAGTTTTAATAAAAATATAATAAAAAAATTTATATCAAGGACATTTATCTGGCATTTCTTTCTTTTTGCTATATCAAAAACGTACTGAACTGTACCAAACCGTGACACAAGTGTATAGTATCGAACCGAACCGTGAATTTTGTGAACCTCTTCTAGTAGACTCCAAAAACAAAATCAACTTGTTTTTGAGAAAAAGGGCATAATATGTTATCTTTAAAAAGTTTTCTGATGCAATTAGTTTCTGTTATCTGGTTGCTGGAGAAACAAATTTGTAGTGATTAAAACCCCACTGACATGCCATTCATCACTATGTGCTTTACTGTATCTATCTCAGGCCAAGGCAGTGGCCTTCGCTGTGAGAACAAACGTCAGCTACTGTGGTGCCCTAGATGAGGATGTCCCTGTCGCTGGCACTGCCGTTTCCTTTGATGCAAAAGACTTCCTTCACATCAAGGAGGTGACGAAGGCATTTATATAATGAGAGCCTGTCTAGCTGTCTTCACATATTAGGATGTTTATAAATGGACTTTATACTCATTCCTTTGTCCTCTCTGTATTTCCACAGAAGTACAACAATGACTGGTGGATTGGGCGACTGGTGAAGGAAGGTTGTGATATCGGTTTCATCCCCAGTCCCTTAAAACTGGAGAACATTCGCTTACAGCAGGAGCAAAAAAGGGGCCGCTTCCACGGGTAAGACTGGAGAACATGAGAGCAATGAGTGTTACACCAAGCCTTACGGGTGAAGTACGTCTATTCTGCAGCATTATTGGCACCTAGCGCAATAATGGCACTTGGTCCCCCAACTCAAACATCTCAAACAGCTCTTGAGGTGCAAAGATATGTATTATTGTCAGGGTTTGGGGTAAGGGATGAGGTGAGAACTCAAGATAAGTTATGGGCTTTATTTAACATGACTCGCAGCTGGACTGGGCAGGGAAGGGCAGGAACTCAGGAACGTTAGACAACGAGCTGGCACAGGACTGCAAACCCAAAGAGAATAAATAGGAGAAGAAATCAGGAGGGTAACAAGGGAGAGTAGGTGGGGCGATCAATAATCAAGACAATAGAGCTCAGGCAAAACAGGACACGAATGCGCAGTCAACCGACTGTGTCCACACAAAACATGACAACATGAACTCACGAGGCCGAAAATGAACACGAACGCGCTACACTGAACACAACACACACACAGACAGAAGAGGGTACGGCCCGAGCGAACTCAAAACGGCGGTTCAGACGGAAGAGATTTCCACCGTGTAGTTCCAAGATGATTACATATACACTTTACCTCCTCATTGTTTGATGCAGTGCTGTTCTATTTTGAACACAAGATAGGTATTCATGGGCCAACTAATTTTGGAATTGGTGCAATGTCCTTTCATATACTCGGAGATATTTATTTAAAGAAATGACACATAAACCCTTTGAATGAGATGCTGCGTTGATCAGCAGTGTTGAGTCACACTGTAGTTATACCTCAACACTCTCTCTGATAGTGTTTGAAGGACAAAGGCATTTACTGTATACTTCTTTGCCGTTCTGTCCTTAACAAAGGGGGGGGGAAATATAGGGTTTATAAAATAATAATAATTGACTTGCTTTAAATATAACAGATAACATACACTATTCTGTCTGCTAAAATCTTTTTTCTTGAGACAGGCTGCCAAAAATTTACCCAAAATTAGATTAAAAATGGAAAACTTTCAAAATTTCACACAAAATATAATTAAAAACAAAATGACTCTTCATTTCTGAGATAGCTGGACTCCAAAACTTGGGTGAATAGGGTTTATAGTGGGTATAGTTGGTATAATATACTGTATAATAGCAGTATATCATATATTATGTATGATAGGGACATAAGCGATCACTGGAAAGATCACGGTGTAAACACAGAAGTGGTTTTGGTGTCCAAAAATATGTTTTTAAAGTGGATGTGCAAAATGTGCAAATAAATATGGTTAACAGCATGAATAAAACTAAGGTTTTTAATAAAAACAGTCTTAAAACTAGAACTGCTAGGTACTAAAAACAGTTCCCTCTTCAGCAATTCACTGCACTCGCCAGCATGCACTTCAAATTTACACTAAAACCACAATCTGTCCACTATTGCTTAAATCTTAAATACACATCTTTCCTGCTCTTACTAATTTGAACATACCGTTTTTAAAGCCAACTCTTGTCTCACCATATGATAAATACATAAATAAATACATAAGATGATTAAGAACAAGAGTTAGTAAACACAATAAAAAAGGATGGATAAAGCCAAAACATACATTTGCAAATTTCCATAAATTAGCTAAAATGAGCATTTCACTAGGTTTGTGCTTTCTTTGAGGCCACGCCCACTCAGATAAAACAAGAAATATAAACCAGCGAACCCCACATAAATGTTAAAATATGCATAAGAACAGTACGAACACAATAAAAACAGTAATGGAAGACAACTTCAAGGTCTCTCCATCACATAATGTCTGTTAGTATTTCATTCTGAACATAGACCTTAATTAATAGACTAGACAGATTTTAGAAAAATAGACTTCTATAAGAGATGAGGAGCATTTATATAAATGCTCTTAGAAGAAAAGGTTCTATCCACAAGTTTCCTACGCCCCATGAGGCCTTGCGTCAAAAGTGGGCGCGACTTCCGGTTGGAAGTAAACAAAGCGCGACTTGACATGCTTGACATTCGTTCATTCAACAGTTGACAGTCATTCAAGTTATAGCAATCCAAACTAGCTAACGATGTGGGAACACAACCTCAACGAAATTCAAAAGGGTGAAATAACAGTACCTTTACCCTCCGCAGTAGTTGGTTGGGAGTATTATAATAATATTATTAATAATCAATACTCATCAAGGCATGGTGACAGACAGTTGTGCGAGCTGACAAACAATTAAAATAAAAAATACACACTTAGTCATTGTGCTTTGGAGTTTATTCAAAATTATAAATGAATGTGCAACTGGAATACATTAACTGGCACATTTGGTATTCTGTCAACTCCTGAGTTTAGGTGTAACATCAGTAACGAACAGCCAATCACATGCTGTCACGTTGGGCAAGGAATGAAGTGCAGAGAGAATCCATGTGCAGAACTTATTTAATAAAATACAAACATGTAACTTAACCAGAAACTAAGAGCAGGAACACGGAACATCAAGACAGGAACATCAACGACTGACCAGGAACAACTAAACTACAGGGGTATAAATACAGGGGGAAACTAGCTAGACAAGATAACAAGGGGGTGTGGTTAACAAGAAACACCTGGGAAGACTAATCAAACTAATGGGGAACTGAAAACATGCGAGGAGACAGGGGAACACAGACTTGAATATGACACATGCTGATAGAGTTTATAGAATATTAAGAATTTAAACAAATGTACACAGGAAGATTCGTCGTCTTTTGGGAGGTGATGGAAACTACAGTCGTTGGCAGGATCACTCTGATTTCGTTTTCAGCTTATGTTCAAAACAATCACGTTTAAGCCACTGAATTAGTTTAGTCCGGTTATACGTACAACCGCGAACAGCACATGTTGTCCCTGAGCTCCGTAACGACATCTCTCATAAAGATTTGCGTCTTTAAATAGTAAAATAATTCTCCGAAAAACAGCTAGCCTCTTCGCTAACTAACACACAAAACACCATTGGAATGCAACTTCCGCCGCCTCACCGGAAGTTTCACCCACTTTATTTTTTACAGAAGCGCCCCTCGGAAACTTGTGGATATAGAACCTTAAAGGGTTCTAAAGCGCTACGTATTTGTAACCCCTAAAATGCAATGCATGAATGATCACAAAATTCAAGATATGGGGGTTAAAAAATGTAATTAATCAATATCACACGAAGAGTGCCATTCCTCCAAAAATCAGCATGATTAAAATGTGATATTAAGTTTCTACTACAGTTTAATAAACAATAATTTAATTACAACTGCAAAATGTTGCAGAATAATGTAAAATATGAATAAATAATAGCCTATAAAGAACCTTTGTGCCAAAAGGGTTCTTTCTTGTCATTATCATCATTTTTTTTTGCATAAAAGGTCCTTTGCAGTTGAGTAAAGAACCCTATGCTACATATGTAGAACCCTTTTTTCTAAGAGTGATGGGTACAAGTCAGGAAGGGTGCTGAATCAAAAAAAAAAATGGTTCCCAAGTGAAATTTTGAGTTTTTTTAACTAATTAGTTTTTTTTCTAATTTAAATATCAAAATGGCCACCAAATTGCCTGTCTTGCTCAGTCGTTGGACCATTTACCCCAAGTTTCTTAAGAAGGCAATCCAGATGAGGTAATGAAGTTCCCTGGCCTGATTTATGTGACATTTTAATTTTAAAAAATATGTCAAAAAATCGTTTTTTTAAAGGTTTGGGCAGTATATTTTGATTTCCTAGGTAATGAAAGCATATATCCTGAAATACCTCTGAACTTTTTTTTTCATCTTGCGTGTAAACAAAATGAAAAAAAAATATTTTGCACCTGGCTTTATCATATGTTCAGATCTATCGACCGAACATATATGCAAAATTGTGCATATTTAATGAGAGAATGCCTAATTTGCATAATTAAACATACAAATTTCAAAAACGTATAAAACATTTTTATATACTTGTGTGAGTAATCAACTGAGGAAGTTTCATGGTGATATCTATAATGTAAAAAAAACTTAAACCCTATTCACCTGTAGTGTCTCGCCTTACAAGTTTGGATTTTGCAAATATATATACATAAAAAAGGCAGTGGGCCTCCAATATATCTTTGCTCTGACCTTTGACTATAGATCTAGAAACTTAATTTCCTCAAAAAACTAGGGGAAAATGGTCCAACGACTTGATTTGCGACCAATTTGATATGGAAATTAGAAGGTAAAAAACTCAAAATTTCACTTGGGTACCATTTTTTTTTTTTTTTGGACACAGCACCCTTGAAATATGTAAGGTAGGCCGATTCCCGCTCCTCACTTTCACTTTTTGGGTGCATCCCATCTAGACTATAACTCTAATTTGCTCTTTTCTTTACTCCGCGCCCACAGGAAGTCCAGTGGAAACTCCTCGTCCAGTCTGGGTGAAATGGTGTCAGGCACCTTCAAGCCCAACCCTGCTTCTGCAGGTCAGCTTCAGTCTTCACCCTTACTAAAGGGTTCCAGATCACTTCAGAAGCTGATTTTAAAGCAATTTCCAGAGAAATTATGGAATGAATTTATTTTTTACAATAGCAGACCTTGAAATATGTTTTTCATCTGATTTTGATGTACAGTATTTGTTTTTGTGTCTGATTTTAAAATTCCTCTTTTCCACCATCCCAGGTAAACAGAAACAGAAAGTGGTGAGTTCATTGTATTTCATTTTTTCAGTTCCATCAATTCTGTAAAATGGCCCTAGCCATTGCAGGGTTTTTTTCATGTAGTAATCAATATGGGGTTATTGTAGTGTAAATAGACAGAATATTATTTCGCATCTAAATTGCTGTTTAATTGCAGGCCGAGCACATTCCTCCATACGATGTGGTCCCTTCCATGAGGCCAGTGGTCTTAGTTGGCCCATCACTTAAGGGATATGAGGTAGGTCTCCCCCAATCCCTATGGTGTGTGCGTGTGTATATATTTAGACATGGTAACCAAGGCACCACTTCTTAAGCAGCAGGCGAGAGGGGATGTCGGTTTGTCACTGAATAGCAGTCATCATCTCCAAGCAGAGTTGCCAAGGCAACAACCTTCTGGGTACAACATGCCAGTCTCAAAAAATGGAGCATGGTTTGAAATTAGAAACAGAAAAAAAAAATCCACCATCCCAGAAATCAGTGTGACATGTGTGTTAGCATGCACCATCTGAATATTAGAGATGAGATCTCAAGGCATGCAAGGCTTGAAGTGTATATCCTGATTGATCTGTGAATGCTAAACGGCTTTTTGCTCTTTTAATTTCTTTATGCAAGCATATACTGTATGTCATCTGCTCCTTCACAAACTTTATTGCAGACTGACTTCTTATTTTTGTTGTTTCCTGGCTAGATGATGTTTCCCATTGCTTCTTAACTCTTTTTAAAAAAAGCATTGTTGTTTTGTTTTTTAAGTTGCCAGCTACCGCCAGCATTTTTGATCATTTCCCAGAATATTTTGTTATATGAATATCTGAACATCCAAAGAATAGCCTCTGCTTTTAAGCAAGAAACCCCAGTTTTATTCTACCTTTATGCATTCTTTTTATCAACACTTGAATGTGGGTAAGTTGCATTAAAAAACAACATTTTGAGCAAAAAATCTAAGAAAAAAAAATTGTGCTTTCGTCAAAAACTATGTCTGGATCAGATTCAGATGATTAAAACATTGATGGAGTGAATTTAACATTCAGTAACATAAGGCAGTTTTGATGTATATGCTGTTTAATGTTGATAAAAATGATCACATTATTTTACATATGCATTTTTGTTCCTTGTGTTTACTCTCCTGTCCTCATGGGTTTGAACACAGGTGACAGATATGATGCAGAAAGCACTATTTGACTTCCTGAAACACAGGTTTGAAGGCAGGTGAGGGTCAACTTTTAATGTTGTGGATTTTGAATACTTTTTTTTTGTCATTGTGATAATTTCACCATATTTATTTCCTAATTATAGGATATCAATCACAAGAGTAACTGCAGATATCTCTTTAGCCAAGAGATCTGTGCTGAATAACCCTAGTAAGAGAGCCATCATTGAGAGATCCAACACCAGATCCAACCTGGGTATGTCAGCTCCTTTTTACAGTAATTGCTATTGGCCATTTAACTAACATAAGTTAGTTTAATGGGATAGTTCACCAAAAATGAAATTGAGTCATGATTTACTCTCCATCATGTTGTTCCTACAAAGGAAGTTATTTTGAAGAATGTTGGTAACCAAACACTTTTCCTTTTGACATTCATTGTAATTTTTATTCACAATGGAAATCAATGGGAACCTAAACTATTTGGTTACCAACATTCTTCAAAATATGTTATTTTGTGATTTGGAACAACATGAGGGTGGGTAAATGATAACAAAATTTTCGGTAACACTTTATTTTAAGGTGCTTGTAATAAGCAGTAATTAACAGTTAATAAGACACTTATAAGACCTTATAAGATCCATATAAGCATTAACTACTTCATTTAAGGGTTAATTAAAGAACAAGACGAACCTGGAGAGGCAACTGAGTGGTCATGACCCAGCAGGACCCCAGGTGATGGAGTCTACACTCACCCTGGCTGTAACTGTCGTGAGGCTCGTCGGCGGCACGATTGAGTAGAGCGGGAAAAGTGAAACAAAGCGTCCTCAGAAGTTATATGAAGTAGTTAATGCTTATATGCATCTTATAAGGTCTTATTAACTGTTAATTACTGCTTATTACAAGCACCTTAAAATAAAGTCTTACCAAATTTTCATTTGTGAGTATCCCTTTGATTAAATATTTCCTACTAGTAAATCAGCATGTTTAAAGGGATACTCCACTTTTTTTGGAAATAGGCTAATTTTACAACTCCCCCAGAGTTAAACAGTTGAGTTTTACCGTGTTCAAATCCATTCAGCCGATTTTCTAATATTTAGAAGAATGTCATTAACCAGACAGTTTCTGATCTCATTGACTTCCATAGTAGGAAAAATATATACTATGGAAGTCAATGAGACCAGAAACTGTCTGGTTACTGATATTCCTGTAAATATCAGAAAACCGGCTGAATACATCTGAAAACGGTAAAACTCAACTGCTTAACTCTGGGGGAGTTGTAAAATTAGCCTATTTCCAAAAAAAGTGGAGTATCCCTTTAAATATCCAAGTTTTCAAGTACTAAGATTCCCATTAAATTATGAAAATGTTTCCCTGAAAAGTTCTCTGAATGTTTATAAAATATAATAATAAAAAAATATTTGTTTTTTTTTTTTGGTTATGTGAATAAGGACACATTCAGTTTGATTATTTTTGCATAAATAATGGAAACGTTACTATTGAATGTTTTCTGAACATTCTGAAACATTTTAAAAAAAACATTAGACAACCGTCCAACTAAAAGATTTCCGGAAAACCTTTGGGTTGACATCTTGCTGACACTTGGTTTTTGTGAATTTTTCCTCTTTCTGACAGCGGAGGTTCAGAGTGAGATTGAGCGAATCTTTGAATTGGCAAGATCCCTTCAGCTGGTTGTGCTGGATGCTGACACGATCAACCATCCAGCCCAGCTCATCAAGACTTCTTTAGCTCCCATTATTGTTCATGTCAAAGTGTCTTCTCCCAAGGTAAACAAAAAAAAAAAAGTTATGTATAAATTAATGGGGGTTTTTTTACCATCCACTTTGCATTTCTTTAAAGGGGTCATGAACTGGCTTTTTAAATTTTATTATATTGTTGTCTAAGGTCAACTTATGATGTTCACTTGGTTTTTGCATTCAAAAACATCAAAATGAATAAGTAACAGGCTATTTTGTACCCTAGTTTTGAGCCTAGCTGAAAAACGCTCAGTTTTTATGGGCGTCTCAAACTGAGGACTTGGAAGTAAACGCCCACTGCTGTGAGTGGATAACAGTTTTGCATATTATAATGAGTTTCAACTAACCCGTCGATGCACTCGGGGGAAATTGTTTTGAAAACTTCCTATGTTGTAAAATGGCAACCGGAATGTTATTTAGCTATGCTTGTAATGCGTGAATCGGTGGGCGGGGCTAAACCGGCCGTGTCGAAGTAGGAGTTGATCTTCTTCTGCAGGGGGTGGTGTTTTATCCTCTTTGACGTCATAGTTCCCCACTTCTAAATACGAGTCGTTTGCTGAGCCTGGTGTCAATAAAAGCTTTTATTGGACTAACAAGGAGGTTTCAGTTCTGAAACTTACAGGATATTCTAATAATATGATGACCTCTTAGATGTCAAAAGCTCAAGGAAAATTTGATTTCTCAGTTCATCACCCGTTTAACACAGATTGTAAAGAAGTATTAACAATATCTGTTATCTGAATGATGTTATTGTCTCTGTCTTCAAGAGTAATATTGTGTGTGTGCTTGCAGGTATTGCAACGGCTGATCAAATCACGTGGGAAGTCTCAAAGCAAGCATTTAAACGTACAACTGGTGGCGGCAGACAAATTAGCTCAGTGTCCTCCAGTGAGTATCCAGTCTGTTGAAGACAGTGTTCACAACCCATTTTACTTTCATAGTCTGACATGTACTAATATTTTTAAAATGTAATTGATTCATGTAGTCCGAAGCTGAATTTTCCGCCTCATTACTACACGACCTTTAGAAATCAATCTAATATTCTGATTTTCTGCTCAGGAAACATTTCTTATTATTATGTTGAAAACAGTTATTTTATTTGAAACAGTATTTGCTGTCACTTTTAATCAATTTAATGCATCCTTGCTAGGTATTCTTTTCTTAGAATTCAAAAAAAATCTTTCTAACCACAAACTTTTGTATTTCTGACTGATACATTTATTTATTGGGACAAGATATTTTTTTTAATCTGTAATTGGGATTTCATTGGGTTGTAAAATGTGGACGCCATGTGCCAAAAGGGAAAGGCGTGTTTGGATGGAAGACATTGAAAGTTAAAGGAGTAGTTCCCTTTTGAAAAAACGTACTCACCCCCATGTCATCCAAGATGTCCATGTCATTCTTTCTTCAGTCGAAAAGAAATTAAGGTTTTTGATGAAAACATTCCAGCATTTTTCTCCATATAATGCACTTCATTGGGAACCAAACAGTTCAAGGTCCAAAAGACAGTTTCAGTGCAAACTGCAAACTGTTCAAAGGGCTTTAAACGATTCCAGACGATGAATAAGGGTCTTATCAAGCGAAACGATCACTCATTTAAAAATAAAATAACAAAGTTTAAGTTTTATAAGCTCAAATGCGCTCGCCTTGGTCTGTTCTGGGACGCACGTTTGTGACTCTCCTGTTCGAACTCGTTCATCAAAATGAACGAATCTTTTTCTGAGTCAATTCATTCGTTTTGTTCATTGAATGAACCAAATGACTCGGAAAAAGATTTGTTCATTTTGATGAGCGATTTTGAACAGGAGAGTCACACAGAACCGAGTAAGCTGAGCATTTGAACTTATAAAACGTAAACTTTGTTATTCTTTTATTAAATGAGTTATCGTTTCGCTTGATAAGACCCTCATTCATCGTCTGAAATCGTTTAAAGCCCTTTGAACAGTTTGCAGTTTACACTGAAACTGTCTTTTGGACCTTGAACTGTTTGGTTCCCATTGAAGTCCATTATATGGAGAAAAATGCTGGAATGTTTTCATCAAAAACCTTCATTTCTTTTCGACTGAAGAAAGAAAGACATTGACATCTTGGATGACAAGGGTGTGAAATTATCAGCAAAAGTTTTTTTTTAAAAAGTGAACTACTCCTTTAACATTGAAACATTGACTAGGTTGCTGTTCCTGTCCCATTCCAGGAAATGTTTGACGTGATTTTGGATGAGAATCAGCTCGAGGATGCATGTGAACATCTTGCTGAATTTCTGGAGGCCTACTGGCGCGCAACTCACACTTCCCTCAGCACTCCACTAAACCCTCTGCTGGGCCGCAACCTGGGCTCCACTGTGCTCTCACCGTACCCCACAGCCATCACAGGACTACAGGTGAGTGAAGGCTTGAGACTTAGCCAAAAAATTAGTTTGGAATATTTCAATAGGCTAATCAGAACATGTAGAAACAGCTGATATCACTGACCTTTCAACAGAGTCAAAGAAATAAAAACAGCAATCACATCAGCGACAACTCTCCAATGGAGCGACACAGCTTGATGACTTCCGATGAGAACTACCACAACAACGAGAGGCAAAAGAAGAGTAACAACCGCCTGTCCTCCAGCTCCCAGCAAAGTCGAGACCACTACCCTCTTGTAGAGGAGGACTACCATGATCCCTATCAAGACGCATACAAACCTCACCGCAACCGGGGCTCCCCTGGGGGCTACAGTAACGACTCGCGGCATAGACTCTGAACATCCAAACCAGTACAGCCAGAGCTATGAGATATCTCTCATGTAATTGTGTTAGCACAGATTCCCATCTATGGGCCATCTTAACTAAAGGCAAAATCCAAGCACCCGGTCCATCTATGTAAGGCAGTTAGCAGCCATGAGCATCTTTTGTTACTGTAGGCAGTCGGGGGTGCTGATTTAATCTGCAATGGTTGAGATAAGATGCTCTCCAGGAGGAGTGAGAACTATAGCACCATATGTTCAATCCAATTTCTCCTAGTTGAGGCCTAAGCTCTGCGTCTAATTGCTAACCAAAGCCCTGCACTGTCTATATTGGCAGGACTCTTTGTGGTGGCATGCTAATTTTCACCCTGAACTAGTGCCGGCATGCAGAAATGCTCAGCGGTGCCAAGAGCCAATCAGCACAGAGCCTTTTTGCACGATTTCAGTAGCCTATGGAACTGTCATGCATTCACTGGTCTATTTTCTTCCTGTCTTAGTATATTTTTGGTTGGGCCAGAGTCAGACAGCCTCAGGTCCGGATCAGAAAGCTTCATAGGTGGCAAAATCTAAGAGGTTTCTTTTCCCCTGGTCTTATTTTCATAGTGACACTTTTCAAGCAGAATACAAAATGTTGCAACAAATTTTCCTTTTTTTTTTTATGCACACCATAATGCCTGTAGTTCGCTCAGCGCTTTCCCCAGGCCTACATGTGAGATGCTGGTTGCGTCCGAAAGCTTAAAAATGGTGCCATCGGAGGATGCATTCAAAGGTAGGGTGGCATGAAGGAAAGTCTGAATCCAATGCTAGCTTAATTTCCTGTTTGGTAAGATCTGATTTTATATCAGCATGTATCCTTCGCTGCCTTTGATATCGCACAATACTGTGTGCTCCATTCTGTGACAGCTGAGCTTAAAAATAAAGATGGCATCTGAAAGTTGCGGTTGGCAGTCAGTTTGGGTGTAAATCTACTTCTGATGTAATTTCTAGAGAGAAATCATCACTACTTGTAGCGATTAAATATTTGCTTAGTTATCACCAAAGCTTGCGCTATTTTGCTGTAGTGTACATCATTAAACCGTTACGCTGCCTCAGAAGTCTGTCTGAAATCAGTTTTGTTTTGTGCCTACAAAGTCATTGCCTGATAAGGCACGAGGCAACTATCAGCCAAGTCAGCTGCCTAAGTTTTCAGACACAGCCTCTATTGCAAAGAAATTAGTCCAAACAAGCCATATCAGGTGGATTTATCACTTTAAATGACTCCGTTATTTGGTCAAATTAAATAATTCATTTCATTATATCTATATTATTTTCTTTATGCTATGTAATTATTAACTTTTTTCTTTTGTCCAGTGTTACCTGAGCATGTTTTGTGAGATTCTCAGGAGTTTGGTTTGAGCTGCGTATTACATTCTATTTTCTGACTGAAATGGCACAATACTGTGTGTATCATAGATACTGTATATGTGGCAGCTGAGTGGAGATCCATTCTGTCTTTGAGTCATGAAAAAGTTCCCCTGCCCTATTAAAGGGATAGTTCACCCAGTTTTTACTCACCCTCATGTTGTTCCAACCCCGTAAGACTTTCGTTCATCTTCGGAACACAAATTAAGATATTTTTGATTAAATCTGAGAGCTGGATCACTCCTCCATAGGCTTCTTAAGGGATTGAAACTTTCCGGCCCGAAAAGTTATTAAAGAGATCGTTAAAGTAGTCCAAGTGACTACAGTGGATCAATCCTAAGTTTATCAAGCGACAAGAATACTTTTTGCGAAAAACAATACAAAAATAACGACTTTATTTCAGCTATTTACTGTATTCCCTCGAGTTAGTTCACTAGTGTAACAGCACAAGCTTTTGTTGTTGTACGTCACACGCATCACACACATGACCAGCGTCGGCCAATAGTGAGCCTACGTGTGACGTAGCTCTACCTTATCACACTACGTTAACTGATTAGACAACAAGACATCATGACTTTTGCGTAAACATACACGCCACTTTCAAGTCAAGTGGCGTGTTATCTATACGCATTTTGAGCTATCCGTGTGTATGCATGTATGTACACGCCGTTACATGTCCGAGCGAAACGAAGCAAAATCTAGATCTACATCTGGGAGCGATATTTTTTTTTCCATTTACGTTTTTTTACATTTAGGGATGAGGTTGGGGTAGGTCATATATTTACGTGTATATACAGTAATGTAACGTTAAGTCAACGGCAATCATAAACACGCTGAAAAGAGATTATGCACGATTAGTTGATAGCACGGCAAAAATGGAAATACGAATTGGCATCTCATACATACGCCATTTCATGAGATCAGTCTGGATTAGAGGCGCACAAAGAAGGAAATTAATAGTTGAAATAAAGTTCTTTTTGTTTGTTTTTGCGCTCAAAAAGTATTCTCATCGCTTGATAAACTTAAGATTGAGCCACTGTAGTCAGTTGGGCTATTTTAACGATGTCTTTAATAACTTTTCGGGTCCGGCAAGTTTCAATCCCTCAGGAAGCCTATGGACTGGTATGCAGGAGGGATCCAGCTCTCAGATTTAATCAAAAATATCTTACTTTGTGTTTCGAAGATGAACGAAGGTCTTACGGGTTTGGAACAACATGAGGGTGAGTAAAAACTGACAGTTTTCATTTTTGGGTGAACTAATCCTTTAAGCTTTATGAAACAGTCATGAACTATTATCACTACTACTAATCTTGAGCTATTTAGTGTGTGCCTGACCAATAGTATAGTCTCTGGTTGCTGTAGGAGGTACGGAGTATTAGAAATAAAATTAGACTTTAGACAAACTAAGATACAACATACAAGCTGTAAAAGAAAATGCATTGTTTTGTCTCGGGTTGGCTTGCAGCACGCATGGCGAGACTTAGGAGTCATTATTTATAAATGTGTAACACTCAGCAAACCAATGTAAGCCATAAAAGAGAACGGACAAAGTACTAAACTGAAAAGGGAGTAAATACAGGGCACATGAGCGTCGAATGAAGTGGCGGTGTTCACCTGTCATGAGCGCGAGCACAAAACCTCGTGATCTGGCATGTCAAATCCCACACCGGGTGGGCCTGTGTCTGTGTGTGTTTGCATTTGTGGAGTGGGTCTTGTGATGCAAAGGTCAGCTGTCTTTGCTGGTTGTCACTATATTTGTATCTCCTCCTTTAGAGGGTGTGGTGGTCAGGTAGGGGTCCCATGAGCTTCAATGCCCAGTGCTAATCCGGCTCTGCTCTCAAGTGTCAGACAGTCACTCATTTCTGTCTTTTAAACGAACCAGAATATTAAAATAACCCTGTGTCCGAATATGCCTACTTCCTTGCTATTTAAAGGCGAAAAACTGTATGTGATCCAAGTAGTGTGTCCGAATTCATAGTATTCATAAAACAGTAGGCGAAAAGTACCTGGATGACCTACTATTTCCGGCGAGATTCCGTAGTGCGCATTTGATGGACACTTTACTATCCCATGAGGCCACGGGAGAGGATTTATGAATGGTAGTGAAGCGATGCAACTGACGGCGTATATCATTCATACTACATAGAGCATACGTTTTTAATCGTTGCGAAGCAAGTTTCAAACCAAATGTAGTACCTACTATAATGTGTGCGCACTTGCGTTGCGCAGCTGAGGAGTAACACAAAACACTGCGTGAAAGCTTTATCTGTAAAACATGTTTTTCTACAATACGGGTGCACTAAAATACATTAATTCATGCTTAACTAATGCACAGATAATCACGAGTTAATGTATAACTAATGAAGAACTAAACCATTAATTAATAATTACTGCATTAGCTACTAATAAAGAGTCCATATGATTAATAGATTAAGTAATGCATGAATTGCTATTAATTCAATGTGTCATTGTGTATTAATTCCTTAATAACATATTTTATTAACTAATAGTGTAAATGAATGTGTTAATTACCACAATTAGTCAAAGCTATGCACTTCAACTTCCAGTTGTCTTCTTTAATTAATCATTAGCTAATGATTTGCAAAGGTATCATTATGTTATGACTTTACTTAATGGGGCACATCATTATTAACTAGTAATTTAGTAATTGTAGTAATTTACACATGAATTTGCACTAACAATTAAGTAATTAATAATGTATTAATGCATATTAGTGTACCTTTCATATTATCTGGAGTTAGGCTCATTCTGGTAATTAACATATTAATTAACACTATTAGCTAAAAAAATGAGTTATTATGAAATTAATCCACAATTACATATTTAATTAGTAACAATTCATGTATGAACTAATACATTAACCTTACAGACTCTTAATTAGTTCCTAATGTGGTAATCATTAATGAATAGCTTAGATAATCATTAGTTACACATTAATTCAATATTATCTGTGCATTAGTTAAGCATGAATTAATGCTTATTAGTGCACCCGTATTGTAAAGTGTTACCATTATTTTCACTGGGCCTGATTCACTCACTGTATTTCTAAGTGCACATTTGAACAAATCATGCATTCTGCCTTTGCATGTGCAAAACTACTTGGTTGTGCTGATGGTTTATGTAACTATGACTTTTTTCGATTTTAATTTCGCATTGTTATTTGTCTTTTTGTATTCATTGTGATAAATGGCTCCAGACAATGCTTCGATTTGATGTTAGCACAGTTATTTAAATGTGACGTGCATTTTTTCTCGACTCGTTTCTTGGTATTACATATCACAACAGTTCTGTGATCTGACTTGATTACCTTAATTGTGTTGTGTTGTGTGTGCGTTTGTAATGCACAGAGAGAGAACAAAAGCATTGTTGATACTTCAGTGGCTTCATATAGTTGGTTTAATCATATCTGAGTGTTAATAGTATGTTTTTGTATGTGATTGGTGTTGAAATGACTGGATTGACCCAGTTTTCATTCTGCTTTAAGTTCTACCTGAGAGCAGTTAGCCGATATGAAGAGGTAGCTTTGATAGTA
Organism: Pimephales promelas; assembly: GCF_016745375.1. Next base: position 4,284,119 of record NW_024121566.1, on the reverse strand, counting down.
ATAAACTACTGGATTTGCTATGTGCTGAACCAGTAAGAAAGAAATTATGTCTGTCAGTAGGCTATTTTCAGAATATAATGTACGTAGCATTAGATAACGTTCAGAGAACGTTTTTTAAACGTTTCTTACTGGATTTGAGGGGCCAGTAGAAGTCGATGTAGTTTTGGTAAAGTGTCCTTATTCTCTGATCACTGCCACCCCCATTTCCCCTGCCCACCTCCATTATCCATGTGCAATATTTCATAAACTATTATAGAAAAAACACAATTCATTTGTCCTGTTTAAAGCAGGTTCTGTACCACTCTCTGGGTCATAATGTGAGGATTCACACTATAAATGGGTTTAATTGGGACCTTAGTCGGCTACTGGGAATCAGTTGACTAAATATGAATTTATTTATAGTGACTTGAATCGTGTGCTTAAAATAACAATCTAGACATTATTTAGTCTATTTATGAAACCTTTTTTTCTATTTGAGGACATTATCAAATTAACCAATAGTTAATTGTTGTTTCCAGATGAGGTTTTTTATTTTTGTTTTTGGTAAAGAAACATATTTTTTGGTATATGCCATAATTACATCTCAAGGTCCTTTGGTCTATGGCAAGCCATTGTAGCTTTTATTCATTTCCAGGATTCTTTCACTAGTGAAATTTCTCCATAGGCTGCCATTCAAAATTAATTGTTGATATCAAGAATAGATTTTTTACTAGTAGAAATATCATTTTTGATATCAATAATTACATTGTTACTAGTAAAAATGTGAATTCCTGATATCAATAATTAAATTGTCACTATAGTTGAAATGTCTCTTCTTGATATCAACAATTCAATTGGTACTAGTAAAAATGTTCATTTTAGATATCTGAAAATGTATTTCTGATATCAATATTATTTCAGATATCTAAAATGGCTTTCTTACTAGTAACACTCACATTCATGATATCAGAAATTAATATTGTCACTAGAAAAATTAAATTATTGATATCAAAAATGAACATTGTTACTAGTAGCATTTCAATTGCTGATATCAAGAATAGACGTTTCAACTAGTAACAATTGAATTCTTGATATCAAAAATAAAGGTTTGTACTAGTAATAATTGTATTTTTGATATGTGAAATTGGAATTTCAACTAGTCAATTCTTGATATCAACAATTGGTTTTGAAAGGCAGCCTATGGTGACATTTCACTAGTGAAAATACAATTGATGATATCAAGAATTCATATCCTGGAAATGAATAAAAGTTAAAACGGCTTGCCATATTTATCTACATTTTAAATTTAAATCATTTTTGGTGTCAGTATTGTAGCCAACACTCAGGACATTGCTTTATATATAATATATATTAAATTGTAGTCAAGACATCAAGACATTCCCTGTTTGTAACATTATGCCTTAACCTTTTAATAAGGTATTTTCTTTTTATTTATTCATTTTGCAAACAGAAAGTTACTTTCTGTGCCTCTTTGAGAGCTCTGGGGATGTATTTAAATGTGTGTTAAGCCTATTCATCCTATATTTAGCTTTAAATGTCATTCTATATGGTTAAAATTATTCAACAATTGGACAGACCTAATTCATTTTGTAAAAACAAACAATGTACTTCCTAAATTCACACCACTACCCCGGTAAAACCATGGAGAATGAGTTTCACTGACCCTTCCATCCTGAGAATCGATTTTTTTTTTGTTTTGTTCCTCAGTTAAAGTTCAGTTTCATGCAATGGCATGTTGGTAAAGGACGATGAGAAATGAATCCAAAATAAATGACCGCCATTTACTATGCAAAAGTGTACAGTGCTGCATGCTAATGCTTTACCTGCAACTTAATGGCTTCAAATGGAATTGTGGGTATTACTTGTGCAGGATGGTATTTGAGAGTAATGCAAAACTGCATGCATAATATTCCATTTGCATAATCAGATTAAAGAAACACTATATGTTTTTTGGGGAAATAGATGTGTAAAGAGAAGCAAGTTTTCTTTTGTAAAATAAATTTGGATGTAAAAGTCTTGTGATGGTTTCATTTCTGTTTTTGACCCATTGAAAAATCAGTGTCAGTAAACCTGTGACCATGATCTATATTTCAGACCTACTGCAGTCAATTACAACAATTCTCTTATTTCAATAATTTAATGGAAAAGTTAAATTTTCAGCCTCCTCTCTTCTGGCAAAGAAATTGTAGCTTTTAGTAGCGCCATCCTCTGGGCTGACTGTGCATGTTCACTACATTCATTGACAGAAAAACAGTTCTCATTGTGATTTTAAATGCAAAAGATAGACAAAGAGGGAAAATAGTATTTTCACTTGTGCCCTCCACTATTAAAAGAGCACATTTTGCTGGTAAAAAAAGCCTAATACATTTACTTTAAGCCTTAAAGCGCAACTTTCATCATAGAATGAACATTTAACAGTCTGAGGCTATTACAGGTTGACTGGTTTTGACGTCCCACAGGGTTCTGGGTGAGCTTCTGACTCTTTTGAGGTGCTTGGCTTGACCACCTCACTCGAGGTCCGGTTCTGTTTCTCCCTCTCCAGAGCTTTCTCCATCTCTGTGTAATAATCCAGGGCTTTCTGCACTGGGTCAATAATGTGTTGCTGTTAGAAGGTTAGAAGTAAGTGTTAAAAAATATTTGTACATGATCCAAAGAACTGCATGAAGGAATATTCACATTTTCCACAGTTTTTAGACAACATTACGTCAGAAATGTGTTGCATTAAAACTGCAATTTGGACCTTCAAACCGTTGAAGTCCAATATATGGAGAAAAATTCTGGAATGTTTTCCTCGGAAACCTTCATTTCTTTTCGAGAAAGAAAGATGTGACTATCTTGGATGATGTGGGGGTGAGTAGGCTAAAGGAAATTTTCATTTTAAAGTGAACTAATCCTTTAAACCGGGATTATACCCTTAGTTCAATTAGGACATTAAATTGGCTTTAATAAATGTGCCATAGAAAATACAATTATGGGTATTCTCTAATTAATACATCAGTGGTAACTTACACATATTACGGTGCATTATGGATTGAATGAGTGCACTCGATGACGTCCACTATTGTTTCGGACACCACTACAAATGGATGTCTCCTCGTAACTGCGGTATATAAGGGGCGATTTCAGAAACAGCCGAGAGTGGCCTTCCAGGGTTTGAGGTGGACACCCCTCAAGGGATAGTTCACTTTGAAATTAATTTTTGATATGTTTTAGCTTACCTCTAAGTTCATCCAAGATGTAGGTGTCTTTGTTTCCACAGTAGTTTCAATTTTGATATTTTTAGGTCAAACCGTTCTTGTCTGTCAGTCATATAGTGGAGGTCTATGGTCACCACCTCAAAGAGCATGCACAGAGAAGTCCAAATTAAACATGATTTAATGACTCATAAACGTAAGTACACATTGATGGCCTAAGGCACGAAACGAGCGGTTTGTGTGAGAAAACGAACAGTATTTATATTGTTTTACTTCTTGTAACCACAGTCACAAAGCGCCCGCGCCCTCAGATTACTTGGATGTTGCTGTGGTAACAAGAGGTAAAAACTATATAAATACTGTTCGATTTCTCACACAAACTGTTCGTTTCGTGACTACTATCCATCAATATGTACTTACATTTATGAGTCATTAAATCATGTTTAATTTGGACTTCTCTGTGCATGCTCTTTGAGGTGGTGACCATAGACCTCCATTATATGACTGATAGACGCGAACGGTTTGACCTTAAAATATCTAAATTGAAAATACTGCGCAAACAAAGACACCTACATCTTGGATGCCCTTGAGGTAAGCTAAAACATACCAAAAATTAATTTCAAAGTGAACTATCCCTTAAGGTGAAAAATATAAAATCAGAAAATAGCCTAGTGTCAACGGTAAAAAAATAGTAATAATTCACCATGTTTTTTGGAACAATTATTTAAATAAATCAGGTAAATAATACATTAACAAACCCATCCGTCAAAACCTTGAGAATATATACATAATGAAAAACAGCCAAAAATCTTTCCCTAAAAATGTTGACCTGATTACCTCTGAAAGTTATGTCACAAACATGTTCCTCTGGGAACTTCCTCACCTCCAGACAGGGGAACAGGTTAGCCAGTTCGATGAAGAGAGGAAAGAGAACGAAGCGTATGAAACCAGTCTGAGAAGACGGTTTGTTTACTTTGTCTCGATCCATGAACGGGGTGACAGGAAGACCTTCCAACTTCTCCATGTCACTCTGGACAAAGATTTCAGTTTATTGTTTAAAATGAAATTTGTGCACGACACTGGGATAGGTTTGATTATTATATAAGTCCATAAAAACAAGATGTTAGCCATATTTACAGTACCTGATTGAAGAACTCCTGCAGCAGACAGTCCAGCCACGGTTCTGCCACATCCATGGGTCTCGCCTCATTGGATATATCACTTACTTTAATAATGATCATCATCAACTGCGAAAGAAGCAGACGGACAGGAATGGATCATCGTCAACAACAGTCCTAAACGCTGAACGCTTATTGCAGCTAAACTAGATTTAAACAACATTTTTCTTTTTCTGAACATAATGTAACTTATTTTCCTGTGTCACACTCGCCTTAATGATGCTGTAAGGTGAAATGGGTGGTTGTCAGGGTGTTGCTATGTGGTTGCTAGGGTCTTCTGGGTTATCCTTACCACATCTCTGTGATCCTTGTTGCTGAAGTCGAAAACAGGGAGAATGGTTTTGAACTTGTTGAGGATTTCTGTATGTCTGCTCATATCAGTAGCGAGAATACATCTGCAGTAGTGACAAGTAGTTCAGTTTCAATCTGTGTTTGGTTTAATATGGATATAGTTGTTGAGAATAAAGATGAATAAACAATATACTTAATTATGCCCTCTCTTATTCTTTTGTAGTGCTCTGTCGGCAAGTTTCGGAAAATGTTGCATTCATTCTGAAAAAAATGAATGATGATATTTCTTGCACAAATGTGCATACCGTGCATATACATACTGCATACTAAAGAATTAGTCGTATTACCATACCGTGCAGTTTGAAGGGCTATAAATGGTTGAATATATGCTAAATATAGATATATTTTAATTTAAAATGTAAAATTCAAATCAGTGCAAGTCAAAAAAATAATCAAAGTTTAAATTTACATTTATTCAAAATATGTATTTAAAAACCTGTGATTGTGATTCGTATCTTGAACAAAAGTTTACCTTTTCCAGCATTTCAAAGGCTACAGCGCAGTGGTGATTTTCCAGTGGGGAGATGTCATTGTATCTCAACGCAAGCTCAGTTCGGGCATTAATCTGTAACGACATATTTCCGTCACTTTACTCTTTATTACTGAACAGCGGCAGAATTGTGACCACGTCCATCTCACCTGGTAGGCGTTGTTGTAGCCGGTGTGATCTAGATCGTGACAGACGGCTGAGGTCAGCATGATGAGAAGGTCAATACTGTCAATCTTGCTTTTGAGATCTGTTAGCCATATCAGCCCATACATCTGACAAACAAATGGACCCAGATATCAGTAGTAAGGATTGTTCTTAGTGGGCCAATTCAAAAGCAGAATTAAAAATGTATAAATTAATAGTTTATTATAATTCTATATATTAATAATTATTTTTATATATGAATACATATATAAAGAGTATAATAATTATATTAAAATATAATTACAGTATTATAATGTATATACAATCATTTCATTTGTATTTAAATTCACATACAACGTACATTATTGTTAATTACGACATGCAACTGCAAGGATGGGTGGATGGAATGATGGATGTATGGATGGAACGATGGATGGATAGGTGGATGGAACAATAGATGGATGGAGCAATGGGTGTATGGATGGAACGATTGATGGATGGAACGATGGGTGGATGGAACAATGGGTGGATAGGTGGATGGAACAATGGATTGAACGATGAAACAAATGGATGGAACGATGGATGGATTGGTGGATGGAACAATGGATGAATGGATGGAACGATGGATGGATGGGTGGATATATGGATAGATGGATGGATGGATAGATGGATGGAGCAATGGGTGTATGGATGGAACGATTGATGGATGGAACGATGGGTGGATGGAACAATGGGTGGATAGGTGGATGGAACAATGGATTGAACGATGAAACAAATGGATGGAACGATGGATGGATTGGTGGATGGAACAATGGATGAATGGATGGAACGATGGATGGATGGGTGGATATATGGATAGATGGATGGATGGATAGATGGATGGAGCAATGGGTGTATGGATGGAACGATTGATGGATGGAACGATGGGTGGATGGAACAATGGGTGGATAGGTGGATGGAACAATGGATTGAACGATGAAACAAATGGATGGAACGATGAATGGATTGTTGGATGGAACAATGGATGAATGGATGGATGTGTGGAATGAAGGATGGGTGGATAGATGGATAGGTGGATGGATGGGTGGATGGATGGAACAATGGGTGGATAGGTGGATGGAACAATGGGCTGAAGGAACAATGGAATGATGGATGGAACGGTGGATGGATAGGTGGATGGAACACTGGATTGATGGAACGATGGATAAATGGAATGATGGATGGATAGGTGGATGGATGGGTGGAACAATGGATGGAACGATGGATGGAACGATGGATGGATGGAACAATGGGTGTATGGATGGAACAACTGATGGATGGAACGATGGGTGGATGAAACAATGGATTGAACGATGGAACAAATGGATGGAACGATGGGTGGAATGATGGATGGATTGGTGGATGGAACAATGGATGAATGGATGGAATGATGAATGGATGGATGGATGGATGGATGGATGGATGGATGGATGGATATGTAGATGGATGGAACGATGGATGGATAGGTGGATGGATGATAGGTGGATGAATGGTTGGACGATGGATGGGTGGAACTATCGATCAATGGATGGAACGATGGAGGGATAGGTGGATGGATGGGTGGACGAATGGATAGGTGGATGGATGACTTACCTATACTCTTCACTGACCTTCAAAAACATAAATACACAATTTTCTTTTTTATGGCTTTGATAAACAACAATCACCCACTGGATAGACTGATTCTAGTAAAATTGCATCAGCAGTGGTGTGAGTGAAATGGCGGCTGTGTGGGGCCTGATATTTACTAATCAAGCAGATTGAGAAGTGGACAATTGCAGTGATTGGGAGAAATCCTGAAACGCTGATTGCACCCACTCTTACCATCTGAGTGACACAGAAGCAGTGCTTGAAGTTGTGGAAGGGGATGTTATTGTAGCGTCGGTACACTTCATAAAGAAACTGCTGCAGCACGTCCAGCTCAATGCTGAAGGTGGAGATGAAGTCCAGATCTGTGTACATCACCTGGAGCAGCACCATCATCTCAGCATCCTCCCATTGCCTGCAATGGCTCTTTATTTGAGGCTAATTTAAAACTAACAAGTTTATTTTCCTGTTAACCCCTTAGAAGGATCTCGTTGTGTTAATCTGAAGCTAAAGCCTGGTTTCAACAAGATGAAGGAAGACTACTGCATAATGAACACTCAGCTCCAGCCCTTTGCTCACAAGAAGTGCTTTTGATTTGTAAACCACAAACAGGGCCATTGATATTGATATGAGGTGAGATGAAAGGCCTGACCTCGGCCGTGTTCGTTATGCTTATTTTAGAAGTGCTGTTCTTTGCTTCACTAACAATTTCCTATTCATGTATTACAGGTGCAGGACTTTGATGTGTTGCAGGAACTGGGTAAAACAAAAGTTTTCCTTTTTTCAAAACTGTTCTTAACTATTATGTATGGTGAACATAAGAAGGAAAAGAAAGTCTATGTGCATTTCTGTGTGAATACTTCACTATATAGGAAACACTTACCAGTTATCAAAGGTCGGTGTTTTAAGATACTGTCTCACCTTTTCAGAAACCTCCAAAGAACTAGAGAAAATAAACCAGAAGCAATTCTTTTAGTTCTTTTTTTAATTGCCTAAATACACATTTGTAAGTGTCAGGAATGTCACCTCATTTGGAGGAACTTTTCCCTGACATGCTCACACTCCTCACGGGTCTTGCGCAGGGTTCTTTTATGGTAGAAAGGGGAGGGCTTGTGGGTGCCTTCCGACATGTCCTTAAACAGTCCCAGCCAGCTCAGGTGCTCAACACTCTACAGAAAGACATTGTTTTATAAAGTGGATGCTGCACACCGGTGGCGTTTGAGAAGAGATTATCTGACATGATCGTAAAGTGCTTTGGGTGTACAGTAGTATGAACGTGCTATAAATGCCTCATTCATTCATTCATTATACTTGTAAAACTTTTTTTTTACTGGTAGAAAGATTACAGTTTTTTTATTCGCTTTGGTACTATTTTCACAAGTAAGGTGTACATTTTCAAAACTCTTAGTGCTAATATCACAACAGATCATCAAAAGTGCACTTTTTTCAAACATTTCATCATGTTTTCAGCTGTGTTAGTACAATTCACACAATCACAAAGCATCCTTTTCACAACACAAAATAAGTGTTTCATCTACATTATTGTTTCAATCACAGTAACTGCCTTCATAAAGCTCTTACTATCAAACTTTTGATTTGCATCTCTTTTTGTTCAGTTTAATACTTTTGTCTATTATTTAATCCAACTGATCTTACTAATGTTTACAGTTTTTTACAGTCGCTAGGACACATTTCTCAATACTTAGGTCACTTTTTCAAAACTCTTCACACAGTGAGCACAACAGAAGTATATGTGGGCTAAACTGTGGATCAATTATCATTGCTTTGGCACAAAATGCATTCAATGACTACCTCTTTCAAATTACATTAATTCTTTTCTCACTTCGACACAACAACCGCCAAAACTCTGTGTTCATATAGGCCAATTTGCATATGCTTACACACTGTTTTCAAAACTGTTAAACTTATGTTCAAAACAACAACATAATACAAAACTGAATAAGACACCAATTTGCTACATTTCTACAGTAATATTTTTAATGAAATATATTTTGCATCTTAAAATTAAATGCTATAAAAATAAGTGGACAATTGGACCAACCACAGCTGATTCTCATTGTAGATGAACATCTACACAGGTGTTACTCTTTCTATTTCATTACAAAAGGAGACAACTGCTGAATAGTTTTGTATTGTGATGTAAACATGGACCCAGCCAGAAACAGAGAAGTGGCTGAAAGAGGAAGAAGAGGGGCTGGGAGGGGGCGAGGAATACGTGTGCGTGGTGGAAGAAGAATACTGTAACATTACTATTGTATCTGTATCAGTGGATGGTGTGTATACAAATTCTTGTATTTTGGAATTACTCAGTGCAAAAAAATAAAAATAAGACATAAAATATATTGAAGCATTCTGCATCATGTCTGATTCATTCCAGTAAACTATATTGCAGTGAATTATAAACAAAGATTGTATAATGCTACATGTTGTTAGTGTTCTTTAGGTCATTGTTTTGTGGGTGACAAAGTGTGTTTGTTGGCTGTCAACCTTTGCTAGTGTTATGGAAGAATGTGTAGATTTGAGAAATGAATGAAGTGTTTTGGTAGTTTCAGTGCATTTTGAATGTGAAATTAACTGCTGTGCTGAGCTGAAAGCTGGTTAGGAGAACTGTGTGAAGAGTTTTGAAAAAGTGACCTAAGTATTGAGAAATGTGTCCTAGCGACTGTAAAAAACTGTAATCATTTGGTAAACCTATAGATTTTCAATTCAGCAATATACAGTATGGATTTTGAGAACTACAGAAATAAAATGTGTGTTTGTATGAATATTTACAAGTAAATTACATGTAACCACACATGATGAATACTCAGCTAATTGATTTCACATAGTGGTAACCACAATTGGCCACTATATACAGTAATGTGTGCACTAAATGTTATGTTTTGTTCTTATTTACGTAGTTACATTTCATTATAGAAAGTATACCTATGTTACAATTTTATCTGAAAAATAAAAACTATAATTTGCCTAAATGATTGTAGAGGATGTCTTCATTGATCCTTGATTAGGCCTACATATATGATGGATATTTGGAAATTATAGATTATGTAAATGTTGGGTACTGTAAGTGTATTGCCTAATGTTACAGTAAAACTGTGTAATATGTCTTTCAGTACTGTAGCATATTCATTTCAGCACTTCTAAGGCCGATTTGAAACATGTATCTTGCATTGTTTGCTGTTGGATGAACTGATTGTTAAAAGTACTAAACTGAAAGAAGATCATATTGTTGTGTTTCAGTGATTAAACCAAATGTTCTCATTGCATATTACAATAATCTTGTGTTTGAAATAATGATTATGTGGACTGAAAACATGTGCAACTGACTGAAAGCATTACATCAGGTTTTGAAAGAATGACTAGCTGCGTTACAAGTGTGATCAGTTTGGATTTTTGTACTAAGAGTTTTGAAAATGTACACCTTACTTGTAAAAATAGTACCAAAGCGAATAAAAAAAACTGTAAAATCTTGAATTAAAACAAAAAAGAAAATACAAACACTACAGATGGATGGATGGATGGATGGATGGATGGATGGATGGATGGATGGATGGATGGATGGATGGATGGATGGATGGATGGATGGATGGATGGATGGATGGATGGATGGATGGATGGATGGATGGATGGATGGATGGATGGATGGATGGATGGATGGATAGATAGATAGATAGATAGATAGATAGATAGATAGATAGATAGATAGATAGATAGATAGATAGATAGATAGATAGATAGATAGATAGATAGATAGATAGATAGATAGATAGATAGATAGATAGATAGATAGATAGATAGATAGATAGATAGATAGATAGATAGATAGATAGATAGATAGATAGATAGATACACAGACCTCAAGTTTCTCTCTGAATGACTCCACCTGTCTCTTCATCTCATACACGATGGCAGGAGTCTCTGCTGCTTCAGCTAAAAAAAGTTTCTCCAGGCTCTGTAACCTGTTCAAAAGAAAAAGATGTATATAAGACTCATAACATGTATTGTATTTTTGTTTGTTTGTTTTTTGAGTGAAATAAGAGCCAGATATTGTGCCACATAACATGTGTTGGCCAACTTTCAAAGCCCCGCCCTCTCGCCAAAACCCTGATGTCAGTAATACCGAATGCAAAAAATGATTTACTGTTGCATGCTGTTTCAAGGCTATTGATTATCCCCCCAAAACAGTCCCAACCAAACTTACCTTTTCTCCATAGAAGAGAGGTCAAATCCCAGAGCAATGGCCAGCTCTGAACCTAAAAGAGAGCGTTCACATGATCCAAATATAGTGGTCATATATCATATGTGACATCTATCATTTACTAGAACATTTTATTTACTCATTATTTAACAATTCAACAACTCAAACTCTAGTGTTCATGGCGGAGAATACCTAACAGCTCACTGTTGCAGTCTGCAGCAACCACTTCCAGCTTATAGCAGGACTGAGGACTGTTGGGAGCCAGCTGAGGGGAAATATTAATGATATTGCCTTTAGTATTGTAGAGTTTTAAGATGTCATGAGGCCCCGCTTCAGCTGCAGCTCGGAAAAGATCTGTGATGACACATATATTTATTATTAATGTTTCAGATGTAATTCATCATCATATTTCTCATCTCCAAGAATTAAGTACAATGGAAACTTCCTCAATTCATGTAATTAACGCACTGGAATATTGGTGCCATATGGTCCCTTTATGGCACTTGAAGTCTGGTGTACTGTCAGCACCACCTGTGACTCAAGCTGTCTAACTGGTTTACTTTTTTACGAGTCTGTTACTACAAATTGACCCATGCACATTGAGTCAAAAAATGAAAGGTAATTAAAGCTCTAATGGTTCTCTAGAGAACTGGATACTTATAGATTAAACATCCTCCGAACATGTTGTAGCCTATTAGCTATATCCAGGTCAACAGAAAAGCTCTTCATATGGGCTCGCTGTAATTGAAAGGTCCTGATTAAAGACGCCTGGCTGTTGCAGTGCCCTTCAGAATGAGATTGAGAACAGTCCTCAGGGATGTTTTTAGTAGAATAAAGGCTAATGAGGGCAGAGAGACAATTTGGTCATAACAAAAACGTATTTTCATATAAGAAATCATATTTGATGTGGATGCATGAATTAAAGCTGCAGTCGTTCATAGGCAAGGCAAGGCAAGGTGGATATAATAATTAGCCTAGATTTTATATAGTGAATAATTTACATTCATTTAATTTGAATAAATGTAGGCTTTTATTTTTATTCAGTTCAACATCCATCTCCTCAATACACTACAATATTCTTTGGAGATATATTTTAACTTATATTTTATAATATATATTTAACTGCGTGCCTTGAAGTACAGCACACCAAAAAACTTCACTATGTATATTGTTTAAATAAATATTTAAAATTCCAGTCAGACTAAAAGAAATGGATCATTTGAGACAATCCTTACCTTTAACATCTTGTGCAGGACAGTCAATGGGAAACTCCGCTTGTTCTGGTCTTCCATTTACAGTAAAATAAATGATTTTAGTTGCCATGTCAGGTGATGCTCTGCTGTTCTCTCACCTTTGCTGAACGATAGGCTATGTGTACAGTGTAACATCACCAGTGGTTTAGCCTTCATTCAAACCACGCCCCCTTTTCAACATCTCTATGGAGTCCAACCCCTTCACCCTGCTCTGTATTTGTAATATGTACCTGAATCTTAATAAATAAATAAATGGATTTTAAATGCTAAATGTTTAGTGTTTAAAAAAAAATTCTCAGTGTACTTATTAATAGTTAGTATTAATAATATTAGGCTATTTTTAATTTCACATTTAAAATAATTGCATGTTAGCAATTAGCTTAAAATTTGTATAATTAAAATTAGGCTAAATATAACATACCATTTTTGCAGCTGATCATCTATTGTTGAAATGGCCATTTCAAGTCACTTTACAGTAATAGCTTAATCCTTTAATTACTGTTAGGTGAACAAGTAAATCCACACTGGCACACATGACAGTAACAAACTACATGCACTTTTTGAGTAGGCAATCTGTACTTTAGTATTTTTTTCCTGGAAACATTTTACTTTAACTTCACTACATTTGATTTGAAAGACAAAAATCTTACTTTTTACTTCATACAATTCTGTCAAGGTCCCTGAATGTAACGTCAGTCAGGGGATGATTTTGGTTGCAGGACAGGGGTTGCATTCTGGTTGAAAATGATATTCGGGTTGACGTCAGAATCCGACGTCGGATTGAAGTTGGATTTTGTTTGGAAATGAAAGTCGGGTTGAAGTCAACTGACATCAACCTGATTTTCGATTTCAACTTTAGGTTTGGTCTTCTAAATGCGATTTTTCTCATTTCAGAGCTGGACAGTATATGTTTACCTACTTGTATATTAACAGTATTAACAGTAAGTTAACTGTTAACAGTAGGCCTATTAACAGTATATTTACTTGAGTAGGGATCTGTACTTTACTTGAGTATCATTTTTGGAGTTTACTCAAGTACACTTGAGAGGAAAATATTGTACTCTACTCCACTACATTTCTATCCATAACCATGAGTACCCGTTACTACTTCTAAAAAATAAAACAAAACAAGAAAAAGAAAAAGAAAAAGAAAATCTCGGAAACCCTCAATTTGTTGTTTCCCTCTCAAACGTGATTGGATTGTGCAAGCGCCACTGATTGGGACAGCCTATCAGCAATCACCTTCAGCTTTTTGACAAAGTCATCTCCATGGTCAGATTTAGATAAGAGATGAAACCATAGACGAAACAATGGATGCAGGTCCATCCCGTGAAAGTGCCAATCCATGGCCCCATCTCGCCAGACTATTCCAGATCTGAGGGGTGGAGATGGGTAGGTTTAGGGATCAGGGAGTGGAGCTTTTTTAGAGATGGGTTTAGGGATCAGGGAGTGGAGCTAGGTAGGTTTAGGGATCAGGGGGTGGAGCTGGGTAGGTTTAAGTATATGTAAGGTGGGAGAAGTTGGATCTGGATTTAGGGGAAATTTAGTAAGGGGTATCTGTACTTTTACTCAAGTAATAAAGCTGTGTACTCTGTCCGCTTCTGGTTTTGGAGCACACTAATAGATAATAGATAGCTAATAGTAAGGCTAACATATTCATACTAAAAGAAATTTACTTTCAACTTTTGATACTTAAGTTCATTTTCAAAACAAGTAGCCCTACTTATGTACTTTTATTTAAGTAAAAATCGGTCTTTACAACTTTTACTTGTGAGTAATATTTGACCATTAGTATACTTTCACTCAAGTAAAGAAGTTGTGTACTTTGTCCACCTCTGCTGGCATATAAATTACTAGGGTCAAAGCAAGAGTCTAACTGTATAGTTTTAGTATTATTTAGTTATCATGATAATTAAAACACAATAACTATACAATAGCTAAATATATAATCAATATATACCATAAGAACAATTGAGGAGGAGCAATAAACAAGTTTTAAAAAATGTTTTACACACGGACTTTTATTTTAGTGGACTTTTATTCTGACGTTTCCTGAATGAAGCAGCCAGTTTCCTGAACGAAGAGCAGCGTGGGTTACAAGACGTAGTACGACACTAGGTCCAAACGGATTTATTACTTCTACAATTTTATATTTAAATATGACAGAAGGCAAATCATCAAAGAAGCCGGCGAAAACCCTGCTGGCTTTGAATCCAAAGGAAGAAGCAGAGTTTCAAAAGAAGGTCCAGCAAGCGAAGAAACGTCCTCAAAAGGTACGATGCGTGACCATGTGGCGTGAGTGTAAGAGCCTGACAAACATTTTAGCTTTGAAGCATGGGTACAACTGAATGCATCATCTAATCAATCGTCTCTATTAGCCAGAATTAGTTTCGGAAAGATAAATCCTCTTATTAAATCTAATGACATTATAATTGATTGCAGTCTTTATGCTGCCATTTTGTCTGACGCGCTTAAGTGTTTAACTTAGTTGCCTTGCCTTATATTTTGCATTGAATGTAATGTTAATTTGGATTTCACCCCTCAGGGTCAGTCACTTTCTCCAGGAGTAATA
This sequence comes from Pimephales promelas, assembly GCF_016745375.1. The sequence goes on along the minus strand of NW_024121566.1, from coordinate 4,269,092 downwards.
TACGTTGGTCATCTTCCTCGAGGATTGTGCGAGCCTCAGTTGAAATCTTATTTTGAGCAGTTTGGGAAAGTCTCACGGTTAAGAGTTTCCAGGAGTAAAAAGGTATGACGTAGTTCACGTGTTTTACAATCCATTTGGTTAGAGCTTTGTGTTTCTGTCGGTGTTCTCTGTACATGTAGCTAATTTAATCAACCAAACTGATAAATAATGGCACAAAATGAAAATTACCCATGGCATTTGTTGCTTTGGGTAAGATAATTGTGCCGACAGTAATCTGGTACATTTAGCTTATTGACAACTCCATGTTGTTGTGCAATGAAACCCATGTGCCAACATTATAAACACACAATAGTCATACTAGCAAGTAATGCCTTGAGATTTTAACATTAAAATTATTATTAAACTGTCATCTTTCATAGACCGGAGGGAGCAAAGGCTATGGATATGTGGAGTTTGAGTGTGATGAGGTGGCTAAGATTGTGGCTGAAACCATGAACAACTACCTTATGGGAGAACGGCTCATAAAGTGTGAGTTGAGAGTGATTTGAAAGATTTTCCATGAATATTTTCTACTTGCATGGTATGCTGTAAGTATATTACTGTGTTTTGTCTGGTTCAGGTCATGTAATACCTCCAGAGAAGGTCCATGGAAAGCTCTTTGTTGGCTCCAAGATGGTCTTCAGGAAGCCAAAGCAACCTGCAGTTACCCGGTACAACAAAGAACATACAGAAGATGATCTGAAGAAACTTGGTGCTAAGCTTTTAAGCAAAGAGTCTAAGCTACGCAAGAGACTGGCAACAAAAGGCATCGACTATGATTTCCCAGGATTTGTAAGTACTATGTTGTTGTTTTTAATCAGAACTTTTAAGATGCTCTATTCTATTGTGTTTTAGTGTGACCATGTTTTTTTTTTTCTTTTTTTTCAGGCAGCTCATATTCCTGCAAAGAAGTCTCAATCAGAAGCAGACGTTTCCATATGCAGTGAGGTATGCTCAAGTCGTTTGTTCGTTTTCTGCACTGATTTTGTGCATAGCCTTGGCACATACTGAAAATTACCTCAGTTGTAACCATTGACTGAAGTAAGATAATTGTGCCAACAGAAAATGGTACATTTTTAAGCTTATTGTCAGTCAGTGTGACTCACAATGAAACCCATGTGCCAACAGTTACTGTAGATATAATGTTTAAGATATGTAGTCTTGCATTGTTAGTGTTGAAAGACAATTTATTTTCTTTTAGGATATCACTCCAGTGTGCACCCCATCAGTTTTGGAGAAGAGGAAGTCGATCAGAGTTGAGAATGAGGATGACGACGACGAAATAATCATCAAACTCAAAACAGCCCCAGAAGATGACAAGGACTTGGAACATAGCGAGGAAGAGTCTGATGACGAGGATGATACCGAGGAGGAAGAAACGGCTTAATAAAAAGACTTCAATCCTTGTTTTTAGAAGGGACACTGGACTCTCTTTCAGAGCCGTTTATATGTGATAAGTTCTCAGTCCTCCCCTACGGCTGGAGAAGAAGAGGACCGAACACATTATCCTGGTCATTAACAATCTGTTTTAGGTATTTTATGCAGATGTTGTATCTGTGACCTTTATGGGGACAATGTGGTCTCCCAAGGTTTCTAAAATCAGATTGATTGTGCAATACACACACTAGATGTGTAGTGTTACTTGGAAAATTAAATGGCAGGATGGATATCATTCTGTTTCTGACAAATTTTGGTTGATGTATACTGTCCAGTACTATCTTCAGACATGTTGCTTTACAAAATTGTTAATGTGCTTAAACCATTAAAGCTGCATCAAATAAATATCTTTAATGCTTTTTACAGCAAATTTTATTAAACAATGGTTTGTGTGAAGTGTCGCTCTGAAGGTGCTTACGTGTAAGCCAAAGTGGTATTGTGGAGAAAATGGATATTAATAAAAAAGTGCTCTCCTCAGAACAACCACTAGATGGAGCCACGAGTTGTTTCCATTGTTTTAGGTTAATGTTATGGCAAGCTGTATTAACATTGTTTCTCTTAAAATGTATTAAAATGTTTGTGTTACCACTAATACACACATGTAACTAATTTAAATAATCTAGTTAAAATCAAATCGTTCATTCGATACTGTAAAGTAGCAGCTAGCGTCTATTTAAATAGTATGTATTTTTTGTTAATGGTAAATTACAATCATGATGCCACATTGCATTTTTTTTTTATTATACCAATATAAAAAGTTTAGTATAATACATGTAAATACATTTTTTTTTTCAGATGAAACGTAAAAACTGCAGGATTTACGATGGTGATGACCATTAAAATGTGTCATCAGTCTGCAATTTATATAAATATATAAAATGATTAAAGATTAATTCAATAAAATTAATTAAAAAGTTCCAAAAAGCAACACAATTTTAATAACTAGCGTCTAGTAGCTAGTTGGAAACAATGCTCGTTGTCGCTGTTAGATTGCTTTTTAGGAATTAAACAAATGTATAGTCGACCAGTAACTAATATGCTATATTTTTGAGGAATCAATGTTAAATTGGCCTGCCATAAAGGTTCATTGTTTTAGTCAGACAAGGAAAAATGACCATGTGGCTGAGATACAGTAGGAAACCAGAGGATTTCTAATATGCGGATGTAAACAAAATAGATGTTGGTCACTGTGTACATAAACACTCAAAAACAAGAGCCAAAATCGCTAATCACAAAGGTGTTTTTAGAGAAATTACTCCCATACATGTATAACAAAGGGATGGCAACCCACATTTTTAAACAATTGCTAGGAAAATCATAAAGAGCGTAAAAAGAAATATGTTTGTCATGGTACATCGTTTCTATCAAAGCTGTAAGCGGATTGTACATTAAATCGATGATAGAACAGAGGTGTGTGGCGCATGCGCATTCCGGCTCCATCATTGTGTCTACAGGAGGAGCAGCCAGCACCACTGAGACAAACCTCGTTTACCTTGAGTAAATCAGCCCGTATCATTTCACACAGGAACCGTCGCTAGATTCGGCAGAGTGAGTAAATAACCTATTATTTCAACCAAGTTTGTCGTTTACATGTGCCGACTTGGTGTAAATCACCGGAGTTTTTAGAATGTATTCGGTCGGCTAGTAAGAGCTAGCATAACCGGCTAGATGATCAATGAAAAAGAAACAAAATCATCCAGATATGATCTGAAAACATTTGATAATTATATACTGATTCATATTTCATAAAACAGGTTGTTGGTATTTGAATTGTTAGCGTATATAATAGACAATTAGATATTTTAAAGCCTGGACTTCATTTAGGGTGAATGACAGATGCTACGTGAGCTTCAATTACATTGATGCTGATGTATGATCTGTCATTCACTTTGTTTGAGCCTAAGTTACTTGTTTTACTACACATTTTCTTTGTGTAGTAAATCAGTTCTGTTATGTATATACAATGTGATTTTGCTTTGATATAACACGTTTTCACCAAATACTGGAGAGTATTGATGTAATCAAATGCTTATGATGTATCTTTGAGGGAGGCATAGGTAAATCATGCTCGAATTATTATGCTGTGTGTGTATGTGTGTGTGTGTGTTTTACATTAAAGTGCCATCACTGATGACTCAAGGATGAACTCCTGTGTGCAGATTTTGAATCTATGGAGAATTAGGCTAGGTCTCCTCCCCACCATTGTGTAGCTTAGATACTGTATGAAGTACAGGCACAGACTTGTAATGCTTGTGACAGTGAAGCTAGAAAGAAAACACACACACACACATTCAATGAGTCCACTAGTGAATCATTCCTTGTTACAAAAATCAACATACAAAATCATCTTTTTTATTTTTTATTTTGCTGTATTCTGTCTGCATAATAATTTGAGTGAAAAATTTAAATTTAAAAAACAGTTTATATTTGTTTTGATGGTCTTCAGGAATTAGTTTTTGCAAAACATTTATTTTACTTTGTCATTTTTCTCTCTTCCTTTTTAATTATTATTATTATTATTATTAACGTTATTTGGATCCTGAAACTGGAATTGTAAGGCTCTTTTAAGAACATTTTCAGTGTTCGGCCCTGATCAATGGACAGTACATGTTTTGCTGCTCATTTCATGAAGTCTTTCAGAAAAATTGGATTCCTGTTAGCATCAGGTAATCTACTTAACAGAGTAATACACTTTGTGGTGACCAACTGTGATTGCAGTCAGATTATTCCCATGATGCCTTAGGAGATTTTTTGTCTCAATGCAGTATCCTAATGATGGCATTACTGCTGCTGTTGTGGTGTGTACAGTGTAACACAAAGCTTTACATTACCTAGTAGTTTCCAGTAGTTCGCTCAATGTATTATTTCTGCATAATGATTTTACAGTATATTTACAAATCTTAAAATTATTGTGCTTTAACTCTAATAATTAACTTATAAATTAAAGTTAAGTCATTTATACCGCTGTTCTGTGAAATTCAAATTCCGGAGACGAAATTGTGCGTTTGGGAGTGTTGCGTTATGGCGAAAAAGTTCCCTAAGCAGATTTGGCTCCTCTTCAAACTGACCAACAAAAAGGTGTGAGTTGTGCTTTATACATTGATGCACAATTTTTGTATGGTAGGTGTGTAACTGTTCTCTGTAAAAACAAATCAAACCGTACCGTTATCCACCCACGGTTCGGCACTCGCTTGCACCACGGTTCACCTTAAATCTGACAATGCTTCTGTAATATGGTTTATTGAAAGACTCAGACAAAGTTCTGCTGCATGTTTATGTCGAAGGATACACATTCTGGGATCCCAATACATTACAACAGCGATGATCCCAAAAAAACATAGAAAAAACAATCTTTCTTTGTAAACTTTGTTCAATGCGATTGTCGTAAGCTCGATAATGACCAGTCATTTACACAGTCATCACAGTGAGCGTGCAAGCGCAGGTGAGACCTGAACAGCACTCATTGCAATCTGTTTAAACTAAACTCAATTAAGTCTTGCCTATTTAAATATTTAAGAGCCAGAAGACACGAATGAGAAATATTGAGTCCTGGTCTTGCACTTCAAAGGACAAATTCACACAAATATTATGTCAGCATGCACTTCTTGGTGAGTATCTTAGCAGACATACTTGGTTACGTCTTAAGTGAATGAAATAGTCGATGCATAATGTGTACTGGATCCGTGCATTATATCTTATAAAAAAGTGACAGCCAGATAATTGTCCTGCGGTCTGTGTTTTTAATATTAAACAACTAAAGACAAGGAAAACACTCGCTGCTCTAGACTTAATAGATTTTGTCCCTGCTTTCAAGTACTTTTTTTTGTATCACCTCCGGCGAGGTTCTGAGCGAGCTGAGGTGAGCTGAGCCAGTACTAAACTGTGCCGTGAAAACAATGCCGACTGCTGATTGGTCAGAGAGAATTGTCAACATTCACTGCGTCATCATTGCACACACCAGATGGAGTATCAAGAATATCCGCGCCATTTTTAAATAGTTTGGCCAGAGATAGTTACTAAACTTACTACTATTATTATGGCAACTCGGAAGAATACGCCGTGGTCAAACGTGGAGGTGCAGACTTTCCTGTTTGGTTGCCGAAGAGAGGATCCAGCGAGAGATTGATAGGGCAACGAGGAAGGAAAGGCGTCACTATGACGACCGGGTACTATTTGTGGTAGTACTGTCTGCAATGAAAAACTGAGCGAAAAGCGAGTCGAGTCAGTCGAGAGTCGAGTGTCATCAGTCGAGAGTCGAGTGTCGAGTCAGTCGAGAGCCGAGTGTCGTCAGTCGAGCGTCGAGAGTCGAGAGTCGAGTCAGTCGAGCTTCAAGAGTCGAGTCAGTCGAGAGTCGAGTGTCGAGTCAGTCGAGAGTCGAGTGTCGAGTCAGTCGAGAGTCGAGTCAGTCGAGAGTTGAGTGTCGTCAGTCGAGAGTCGAGTGTCGAGTCAGTCGAGAGCCGAATGTCGTCAGTCGAGAGTCGAGTCAGTTGAGAGTCGAGTGTCGAGTCAGTCGAGAGCCGAGTGTCGTCAGTCGAGCGTCGAGAGTCGAGTGTCGAGTCAGTCGAGCTTTAAGAGTCGAGTCAGTCGAGAGTCGAGTCAGTCGAGAGTTGAGTGTCGTCAGTCGAGAGTCGAGTGTCGAGTCAGTCGAGAGCCGAATGTCGTCAGTCGAGAGTCGAGTCAGTTGAGTGTCGAGTCAGTCGAGAGTCGAGTCAGTCGAGAGTCGAGTGTCGAGTCAGTCGAGAGCCGAGTGTCGTCAGTCGAGCGTCGAGAGTCGAGAGTCGAGTCAGTCGAGCTTCAAGAGTCGAGTCAGTCGAGAGTCGAGTGTTGAGTCAGTCGAGAGTCGAGTGTCGAGTCAGTCGAGAGTCGAGTCAGTCGAGAGTTGAGTGTCGTCAGTCGAGAGTCGAGTGTCGAGTCAGTCGAGAGCCGAATGTCGTCAGTCGAGAGTCGAGTCAGTTGAGAGTCGAGTGTCGAGTCAGTCGAGAGCCGAGTGTCGTCAGTCGAGCGTCGAGAGTCGAGTGTCGAGTCAGTCGAGCTTTAAGAGTCGAGTCAGTCGAGAGTCGAGTCAGTCGAGAGTTGAGTGTCGTCAGTCGAGAGTCGAGTGTCGAGTCAGTCGAGAGCCGAATGTCGTCAGTCGAGAGTCGAGTCAGTTGAGTGTCGAGTCAGTCGAGAGTCGAGTCAGTCGAGAGTCGAGTGTCGAGTCAGTCGAGAGCCGAGTGTCGTCAGTCGAGCGTCGAGAGTCGAGTGTCGAGTCAGTCGAGCTTTAAGAGTCGAGTCAGTCGAGTGTCGAGTCAGTCGAGTGTCGAGTCAGTCGAGTGTCGAGTCAGTCGAGTCAGTCGAGAGTTGAGTGTCGTCAGTCGAGAGTCGAGTGTCGAGTCATTCGAGCTTCGAGAGTCGAGTCAGACGAGAGTCGAGTCAGTCGAGAGTCGAGTCAGTCGAGTGTCGAGTCGAGTCGAGTGTCCCTATCCCTTTAACCCAAGTGGAATTCCTCTCTTGCTGTATCCCACAAAGGAGTGCAGCTGATGTGTGGTCAGATCTTGCCGCACTGGCATTTGATGTCCAGAGGTGGTACTCGACTAATGGCTCTTTTCTCATCCTGAGCAGGGAGGACCTCTGAATTATGAAGCAATGCTCCGCCGGACCCTCTCTCTCCTGCTCTAGTTACCACAACTCCTGCTGCTGCCGCTGCTAGTGGTTTGGCTGCCTTCTAAAGGGACGAAAAGGAGAATTTGCAGTCCTCATCAGCTGTTGTCTAGTCACATATGGTGCATCGTTTGAATTCCCGAGTCGACATCCCTACCACTCAGCTTCTTGCCACCCTGTGGCACTCATAGGATTCATCAACACGGGATATAACAAAAAAAAAAGAAAGCGTGTGCTCTTGTTGGATTTTGCCTGGATTGCACACGCTAAAGGCCTTTTTTTTTAGTTTTTTTCTCTCCACTGCCACACGCGTGGTGGCAGGACATCGTAGGCCATGGAACCCAATATGGAGTACTGTCTGACTCAGGTGCTACAGAAGGATGTGGCCCGCAGGTTGCAGATGGGTCCGGAGCTCATCGACTACATCACAGATTCAGACAAGTGTCAAGACCTGGAGAGTGACCAGACTGCGCTGGATAAAATGGTGGACGGTATCGCCACATCTTGGGTTAACTCCAGCAACTTTAAGGTAAGAGCCATTTTATACCATTTAAATGCTTAACTGTAATTTTCTGCAGGTTTGATGGACTTATTAAGTACAGGGTGATGTTTCAAGTGGGCTGAGTATTATGGGTTATAAAGCAAGGGCTTTTCTTTTGGAATTCTCCTTCAGGCAGTTGTCTGGCATAGAATTGAGGGATTGAATCGATCCCTTGAGCAAAACAGAGCAGGCTTTTGAGGTCACTGGAACATTTACAGGCCTTCCTTTTGACATATTTGTGTCCACGTCCTTGGAAGATAATTGAGCATTCGTTTACCCAGAAATGAATATTCGGTCATCATTTACTCACCCACATGTCTTTCTTTTGTTGAACAGAATAAGCTTGGTGAAATATTTTCCATGTAGTTTCCTTTTGATGATGTCAGAAATGACATTTTTGGGTAGCCCTTTAAAGGGGGAGGTGGCAGGCAATTTTTTTTCATATTTATTTTTGTTATTTTGTCATTTTTTTGGTTACTGGAACTCAATCTGACCTTAATGTTGTTATTATTATATGTAAACATGATTATTTATGCAATAGGTGTCTTATATTGAATGCTCTCTACAGTAGACATTTAAGACGACTGTAGGGTGAAATTTAATGGCTTATACTCAATTACTGGTTTTATGTTTTAAGAATATCAAACTCTAACATTGGCAATTAATGGAGACAAAGTGTTTCATGGGAATCATGCCAAAAATCCTCTTAAGAAGAAGCAACTACAAGAGATTTCTATTTCAAATGTTTTACCTTGACCTCATAGCATTGCAGTGCTGAGGCAGAGCCGCCCATCTGTTTTTTGTTTTGCGTAGGTTATGTTGATTATAATATATTATTTTGACAGTGTTCAGAGCCTGTTTATCTTTGATGTCACTTCCTCAAGCAGCTTGTAAACATAGAGTAGCAATTATGTCAAGCAGTTTGCGTCATGAAGCGCTAACTTCTCTGCTACTTTTTCTATTAATTTCAATGCTGTGACATCATGCATCATGTAGTGTGAATTCTAAGGCTCAGTGTTTTGCAGTCACGTGATTTAAGCACTAGATTGAGAGGTAACTGGGAGCACATTTTTCATGAACGGCTTCATTTGAACTCTCTTCCTCTCGAACTCATGTTTCAGCCAGTTGCTGTGTGATACCATGAATGGATAATAATATTTAATAACAGCCATTAGGACTGGTTATAGTTAAAACGATGATTTGATGTAATTCAATGTTTAACTCTAATGTATTTTCTTTATTTTTTTCCACCCAAACATAGAAACCATCATTTCAACAACCACACAGATAATGTAACTAAGTAGATTCAAATGAGATGCAAAATGAAATGTTAGAATTAAAAGTAAAAAACAGTGACAAATTAATCGAGGCATTTTTTTTTTCACTAAAGCATTATATTTATATACACCAATGTAACAAAACAGAATAGATATCAGTATTTATTTGCATATTTATTTAACAAAAATTTGATAAACTAAGCATTTGAGTGGTGATGTAAATGAATTGCTGAATCCGTTTTGAATTGATTCATTGAATGAATGAAGCAGCAAACTCAGAGATGCTTTTAAAAATCATTGCACATTATAGTAACATAGTACTGTAGCCAAATAAAAATATTCACAAATGTTTCTTCATTTAATATTGTCAGCCAAATCATTGTGAATATATTATGATTGTTTATGAAAGATGTAAACAACACTGGTCCAGAAGCACTTCCTGTTTCAGTTTTTTAACACTACATAAAAGCTGGGATAAAATACAACCAACAGAACATATAAAACTGAATGAAGAAGTTAAACAAATATCTTTAAGATGTTTTCTTTTCATGTGAAATAAAGAAAACAGTTACAAACTGAACAGGAAGTGTTTCTGGACCAGTGTTGTTTACATCTTGCAAAATGGTCTATATGTCGCCCAGCCCTGATAGCTTTCCTAGTAATGCTCAATGCCATTTTTTTGGGGATGTCAGTTACCACTCAGTTGCAATTGCCTGAGAACAAATGATTTCGCTCACGTTGCATTTTATTCACTAGCACCAGCCTTGACGGAGACGGCAATTGATGTTGGGAGTAATGTGGAAACTATTCGGGCAGGGTTTGGGTGAGGTTGGCCCTTCATGTGAGCGGCATGTGCAATGCTGACTGTTTGTTACTTTGACAGTTGACAGTTCTTGACAGCTTTGGCTTCATCATGTTTTAGGTTGTAGTTAATTAGGCCTAGCTGACTCATCCAAATGTTGCGTGTTAAACATTTTTTTTAGTTAATGACTTTGTAGACTATGATATAAGAGCATTGTTTCCCATTCATTTTATTTTTGGTGGCCCATCACAACTACATTTTTGCTTTTTTTTCTCTATTTAAAATGGGTAAAATCAGCGCAGTCTCATCCCAAGACGTCATATAACTGACGTCTTGGGACCATACGTCAACATCCGCCTTTTTAGGGTACCCTTAAACGTCGGTTAGATGACGTTATCGGATCCTAAACCTACCCCTAAACCTACCCTAAGGCAAAGCGCCAGTTGTATGACGGCCCGGGATTTTCATGTAACCGATGTTTAAGGATACCCTAAAAAGGCGGATGTTGACGTATGGTCAAAAGACGTCCCAAGACGTCAGTTTTATGACTTCTTGGGATGAGACTTTGTTAGTAAAATCATTAATTGCAGAGCTGCGTGCAGTGTGTTGACTGGCTCAGCACGTCTCTCTCTCTCTCACTAGCCTGATGTCGTCATACTCAGATACTAGTCAGAATGTGAGTCTGATACTGCTCCATTGGGCTGTGATTTATGGGGCATGTTTAAACCGAAATACGAAAAAATATGCCTCTGCACTCAATTGGATAGACCGAATCCTGTTTGAAGGACGGCAAAAACATCTTTCACAAGGGATCAAGTCCAGACCGAACTTCACATCCTCAAATGTTGTGGGCGGGGCTAAGTTTGGCTGGCATCCAGGCTACAATTTTAGTTCATAATGAATTTGAATTTGCCACACTATACAGAATCTGAATTGACAGGAAGAGGAATTTATTCTACTGCAACTAAACATCCAGAATAAATGTTATCATTAATGATGACTATTCATTCTGTAATTTGTGGGATTTATATTATATCATATGCAGTCATCAAAACAGGTTATGATTTTGCCTTATAGCAACAGAATGTTTTTTTTTTCTCAGATTAATTTATATAAATTAATTCATTATATTTACATGTATTCATTTAGCTGACACTTTTATTCAAAGCGACTTACAATTGCTTTATGTTAGAGGTCGCACGCCTCTGGAGAAACTAGGGGTTAAGTGTCTTGCTCAGGGACACATTGGTGTCTCACAGTGGATTCGAACCAAAGGCATGTGTCTTATCCACTGCGCCATCACCACCCCATTATTAATAGTAATATAACATTAATATAGCTAATTAAATGTTGATTATATGATATATTGAGCTAAATCCATACAATTCTAATAGTCCATATTTGTAAAAACAATTGCATAATTCCTCAATTCTATGCAATTTTTTTCTGTACTGGTTATTGATTAAATGCAATTAAAGGCAGAATGATTGGCACCCTTTATAAAAATGAATAAACCTGAATATGCCAAGTTTATAAGTATATTCTACTAAAAAAATTAATAAATTTGTGATGAACTACAATTACAACAATATAAATTATAGAAATTTCCATTTGAATTACATATCTATTCAAACTCAATTCAAATTCAGGCGTCCTCAGTTTAATTGGAGTTCCATATATCAGTCAACCAGTCCTGTAAATGAATTTAAAATGTGTCTGCAGCAAACCACTAAAGTTGCTTAAGAACAGCAGAATGTTCTGTCTTTAAGCAGCTTACAGAGGAAATGTGGCCGACTGGGGAGAGAGAGAGAGAGAGAGAGAGAGGAAAACGGAGGGCAATAGACTGTCTTTTTTTTGTCATGCTGGTGCTGTAAGCCCTTTCAACCACCCTTGACTTTATAACAGTGGATGTGACTTTCACAGAAATCAACTGTAGTGTACAGCACCTCCTTTTGCATTATGTGTTATGTTTTGCATCCAACAAAAACTTTTAGTCTTTTTAACTGTTCTCCATATCCCCAAAACTAAATTCTTGTGGCTGGACACAAGTTTTTTGGCATAGCAGCTGTTGCTGGCTTGGCTTAATTGTTAATTCACTTTCAGATGGTTTGTAAATTGTTTGTTTTTTACCTATAAAACTCCTTTCACAGGTTATTTTATTTCACAATTAATGTTTCAGATCTAAGTTTAAAGTTAAAAACAATTTTGTGGTATAAAATTGAACTAATCTATAGGAAATTTTACTCCATGCATGTGCCATTTAGGTGCCAATTGGTCATACCAGGGTGCCAATTAGGGGTGTAAAGTTTCCCTCATGTCACGATTCGATACATATCGCGATACTGAACTCATGATACGATATTATTGCAATACTCCAAAACAAATAATAAAAGTTTAACAAAAACTGCACTGTTGATTAAAATGCTAACTTTGATATTACATTGTGGGTTTAAATGAATAGGCTTGGACTCTGTGCTTGTAACCCAAGGACAATGGTGACACCAGAATAACAATATTCATGATTCTGAAGCTGAAAATAGTACAGAATTATTTTAAACGAATATGCTTGATCTCGGTCACTGACTAGAACTATTTAAAATAAATGTTGGCCACTTTTTACTGGTAACATAAGAAATTTGGCCTTATCAGAACCCACATATATTCCTCCATTGCATTATTATACATTATAATCAACATTATATATAGTAATTTAATGTAGTACTGACACTAAAATTCTGAAAACTTTTTCTCACGGTCATTTTTATTTTGGGGGGACTACGTATTGTTGCATTTTTGTATTGCGATATATTGTGGCACGATATATTGTTACACCCCTAGTGCCAGCTATGCTTACGATGCTTTTGGGAAATGCAGCCCTCGGTGCACAATGCACACATTATTCCAAAGGAAAACAACAGAAAACACTTTTCCCGATCTACTCAATTACTAACAGATAAACTGAAGTCCTGTCCCACCCTACATTCTTTCTTATTCAATATCCCCTTTTATTCTGAAATGTCACATTATGGAAATATAATGGATTGGAAGTAACTTTTGCGCCACTTGCAGCAGCAACACCAAACAAAACCATCAGTATTTAAGCTTTTTAGGAAGTCATCCTGCCACTGGCTTACTTCTAGTTTACCACTAAACTAGCAATGGGATTGGTTCAAAACATGTTCATCATGTTAGTTAAACATTTATCAGCATCATGCCTTGTTGTAAAGCGCTGTGGAGAATGTTGCTGTTGTCATTTGAGCAAGGATCAAAGTTTAGTAGGCCGCATAACCTCTTGTAACGTTTGTTTAGTCAGCATGCGCTGGAATGTCGAGTTGAGAAGTCATCCTATATTTGGTAGGTGGACCCTGCACATTTGTCATCATGCTTTCGACGTGTGCAAGAGTGAATTCAGGAAAAATCTGACTTTGGATAACAATTAAATGGTGTTAAAATGTTTCCGAATGCAAATATTTTCATCTTTTGCGTGTTTCTGTTTGAATTTTTAGTTAAAAACAAAATTTGCTCACAAATAGTGATTGTCTGATATAAGGCAAGGCCAAGAATAATTAGCCATTTCGAGATTTTCGACATCTTTAATGAATTATTGTGTAGTACGATACACTACCGTTCTGATTCAAATGTTTGCGGTCTGTTTTTTTTTTTTTTACTTTCATCAAAGAATCCTGAAAAAGTATCTCGGTTTTCACTAAAATATGTCTTTAACATTTAATAATAAAAATAGTTTCTTGATTTCTAAAGGTTCACTTGACACTAAAGACTATTGGACGCTAAAAATTCATATTTCAGATTACATTTTAAAGTATATTTAAAAAAAAAACATTTTAAATATTTCACAATACTACTGTTTTTACTGCCTTGGTGAGCAAACACACTTAGTAGTGTCAGTAAGATTCTTTAATTTCAGCAATTTTTACATCCCATTTGCTGTCATTTACTCTCCTTCATGTCATTTTTGAGTAAACTGTCCTTTTACATCTTATTAAAGGAGTAGTTCACTTTTAAAAAACTTTTGCTGATAATTTACTCACCCCCATGTCATCCAAGATGTCCATGTCTTTCTTTCTTCAGTCGAAAAGAAATCAAGGTTTTTGATGAAAACATTCTAGCATTTTCATAAACATTCTAGCAACTCCTTCATCAAAATGAATCATTTGGTTAATTCAACGAACGAAACGAACTAATTGACTCGGAAAACAATTTGTTCGTTTTGATGAACGAGTTTGAACAGGAGAGTCACAAACGTGCGTCACAGAACAGAGCAAGGCGAACATTTGAGCTTATAATACTTAAACTTTGTTATTTTTTTTTTTAAATCAGCGATCGTTTCGCTTGATAAGACCCTTAGTCATCATCCATCGACTGATCATCTCTTGACTGTATCTTTGACCTGTTCTCGGTGTTTTCCCTATCTTTTTTCATGCTTTTCCTGTTCTGTCAATATGCATTATTCAAGCTCCCATAGTCTCTGTCTCCTCACCTTACTCCACCATCACTCCATCCTCTCTTTTTAACCGGAGCTGTGTTGTTCCTGCATGTTGCGTGAACCTCCTCCCTTATGGCCAGGCTGGCAGCAGGAGGGCGTCATGATGGTGTTGACGCAGGGGGTTATGGGATACCTGAGTACAGTGGGACGAATGACTGCATGCTGCTGCGAGCGGCTGCTGTAGCGCATCTCTCTTAAGCTACTAAAGCTTCCTTAAGACGACACTCTGATTTGGTTGGCAATCTTCCACTTCGGTCTCTCTGCCCAGCTGTTGCCCTCTCTCCTTAGACTCCCACAGTTTTTAACCTCTCAAATATTTATTGCTTAAATCATTAGAGAGTTTAGTACATTGTTTTATCTTCTACAATTTTGCATCATCGTCAAGGTCTAAAGTGAATTTCTATAATTGCCAATAGATTTAAATTGATACAAATTTTTTCTTAGTTAAAAACCTTCTTCAGTTCAGACATTAACCTGTTGTTTTAAACACTGTAATTGAATAAAGATTTGCAAGTTACTTTTTCTGTTTGTTCTAGTGAGTCAGTAGCCAAGTTTCGACCCACTTGTCAATCGAATTATCTGAAGTTCCAGACTGATCTCATGAAATGGCGTATGTATGACACGCCAATTCGTATTTCCATTTTTGGCGTGCTATCAACACGCATAATTGCTTTTCAGCATGTTTATGAATGCCGTTGACTTAACGTTACATTACTGTATATGACCTACCCCAACCCTGTCCCTAAACGTACCCGTCACTGGGGTTAATCCCATTTATGAGTCTTCCCCTACCATCCTAGAAAAAAAATATCGCTCCCCAGATGTAGATCTAAATTTTGCTTCGTTTCGCTCAGATATTTACCGGCGTGTGCATACACGTGGAATCACTCGGACATTTAACGGCGTAGACATACACGCACACGCAGATAGCTCAAAATGCGTATAGATAACACGCCACTTGACTTGAAAGTGGCGTCTATGTTTACGCAAGTCATGATGTCATGTTGGAAGTTCGGTAAAAACCTCATGGGAATGAAGCTGGTGAAAGTGTGTTTCCATCAAACGGCTTTAAAGCGAATAAAAACCTGTGCGTAATGATGTCACATGCTGTTTTGCGATCAGATTGGTATATCGAATTGATTTGAGACATGTTAAGGTATTTCCATTCATTTTCTCACCGAATTGCACAACATTCAAGCAAACATTTGCGAACAAAATTAATGGATTGTGCCATAATAACGTTTCCATCTGCGTTTATCGCATAAGCCGTATATCGGTCAAGATAAAATCCGATGAGACCGAACGTATTTCATTTGAGTCAAAATTCATAAAATTAAATCGAATGTTGCTGTTTCCATAAGGCATTTTTCCTTCGATATCACTCAATGCGGATAAAAACATGGATGGAAACATAGCTATTGTGTGTGGATCTATCCGTCACCACCCACTGGCAATGTATATTGTACGCGTCACGTGAACAAGTGAACAACATCCCAAAGGTGCAGTTTTTCCAGTGTTTGATTCTTTTCAATTCCACTGCATTAGATACTGTTCCACTGCTTGAGCATGAAGAAAGCAGCCTGTGGGTTTGTGTACGGATGTATTGCCTTACTAAATTGTGGGGGAAATAGAGCTTTCTTTTTATGTAACCCGTCTCCGGCCTTGTGCTTTTGTCATTCTTACTGAATGAGTGGCTTCTGTACTCTGAATAGGCCTTTGCATGTGCTTGTATGAGATAATAATAACTTATCTTATGCCAACAGTCCCGTTGTTTGTGTTCGTGTTGGAAATTTTGAAAAAATACAGTTATGAGCTGCAGATCATGTTACTGATGTATAACCCCTTAGTTTTATGTAGAGTTCATTGTGCCTAATTGTGCAAATTCTCTCGTTTTTCATGGTGGTGGTTATTATATACCGTAAGCACACGGTCTCTTATGTTATGAAGCATGCAAACCGTATTTGCTCAGTGGGTTTTTTTAAATCACAATTTACCTTTTCCTTTTAAAAGCAATTTTTTTCCCCCTCATAATTTTGGCAATAGATGAACTGTTAAATGAGAGATCTTGAGATGTGTCCTATAGTCGTCCAGTTTGACTCTCATATGCTGGTGTATAACTGGTGTAATGTAAAATTGTAAACTTGACTGGTGATTTTTATAAAATGTAGTTTGACACTATCAGTTGTTTAAAAGATTAAGACAATTATCAAAGTTTGATAATATGTTGTTTAAAGTGATGGGGTAGGTTGATGACGCATAAGTGGAATTATGGAACTTGTCGTCATGCTGATGGATCTAATAATGTTTATGGATGAGTTAATATATTGATGTTTTTAACATGACTGTGGTATGAAGCAGGGCGAGATTGCTAATGAGAGACAGATATCAGCGCCACACGCGAGTCCCACGGATATAAAGGTATAAGGAGGACATTTCATTCTACCAAACTATCCGCAAGTGCTGAATTAATACTCGCACATTAAACTTGTGAGGTAACACAGCGCTGTTTCACTTGTTCTACACTATCACACTAAACTGCATTTGAGTGTGTTGATGGTTATGTTATTCTGTGTGTTAGTTTGTTGGTTGTATGAGACTATCAGAAAGCTAGATCAACATTATAATAACACACTGATCATATTCTAACATTTCATCATGTTGATCTAGTTAACATTGATTCGTTTTATCTACATTTGCTCACCTGTCTAATAAAGTTCTTGTAAGAGCTCTGTCAAGTCGAAGTTTCTCTTTTTGTCCTAAAGTCTGCTCGCTTTGGTCCATAATGTTTGAACGAAACAACTACAGCGTGAGCGTGCCGTTAGACATAACGCAGTTGTCCATGTCTGTCGCCATGGTTACTATGGCAGTATAAGCGGAAACCAGACATAACGCGGAAATTACGTCATTGACAGGCGACTAGTGAACATGGACGAGCCATTATTTAAAATTGGAGTTTTGTGAATCTTTGTGAATTTTGGTGATATCATAAATACACAACTGCAGGAAATATATCACACTGTGCAAATTTTTTTATATTTTATTACACTCTAAGAAATGCTGGATTGTTTTAATCCAATTTTGGGTAAAATATGGACAAACCCAGCCATTGGGTTAAAAATGTAATTTAAAAATGTAGCCCAATGGCTGGGTTTGTCCATATTTTACCCAAAACTGGGTTAAAACAACCCAGCATTTTTTAGAGTATATAAAAATCTTACATATTACCTTTTTAATATTACAATAAAATGATACATTTTTACATGATTTGGTGCATTTAGCAGATTTTGTTACTCGTATACATAAGAGGGTTTAGTGTTTAGTGGGTGGTAGAGTTAAGGTGTCATCCCATAGTTTATAATTCTCCTGCCAGGGCCAGAAATTCACATTTGTCAATAGCAAATATTGGCTGGCCCTCACAGAATTTGCGCAGTCAGAAAGCTCTGTGCAGAATTGGAACGCTTCAGCAGATACCATTTGTGCCTTTTTATATTCTGTTTCAGCAGATTTTATGTTGATAAAGATTGTTTGGCCTTTTGAAATCCTACCATATTGTTTGTGCTTTTTTCTGTTCCTTATTCTCTATCTCTCTACTCTGTGTGCCTCTGTCTCTTTTCTGCCATTGTGTTCTATCAATGCATCCCTTTATGAAGTCTAATGAAGTCTGAATAGCCATAAACCTACTCACAGACCTTCATTGGTTTGCTTTCAGAATCTGAAACTGATGTTGAACCATCAAGGCCTACTTGTTAAACAGAACACATTATAAGTGCATACTTACACTATAGGCACTGTTGCCTTGTACTTTAACCCAAGCACGATTGCCCACACCCTCCACTTGACCCATCTGCCCTCATTCACTTTATGATACAACTTTTTGTTTTGAATGAAACCGAAATAAACACACTTTTGCTATTAGACTGACTAATAGATTTAGCCTATCACTTATGTAGCGAAACGATTTTCACTCTGTAAAATTGTGTAAATCTGTCAGTGTTTTACGCATTACTGAAAACAATAGGCTGTTTGTGTTGAAAGACAGACATTTGTCTCAAGCGTTCTTTTGTGTTTTGTTCTTGTTAATTCTGCTGTGGCAATGGGATGTGTGAAATCAGTCTAAAGTTCAGTGGTTTTTAGAGACACCTAAAATAGGTTTTTAAATTTCGAATGCTGAATAGTTACAGAAAACCTAGAGTAACATATAGTGAGAATGTAGAAAAAACTTAATTTTAATAATAAAACTTAAAAAATAAAACTTAAATATAAAACTTATTTTAATTTTAATAATAAAACTTAAAAAACTCAATTTTATATCTACCTTTTGTTTATTTGGTTGCTTCTTTTTTTTTTTTTCCCTACAAGCACTTTCCCAGTACTGTGTTAGACAGGATCATGGTATATATATCGCAAACAAGCCAGTGTTAATACAACGAGCCATATCAGCTCATTCAGGCTTATGAAGGAAATAGAGCTGAACTTCACCCGCATATAGAGTTCAGCCTTCCATACAGCTGATCTGATCGCCGAGGATAACGCACGTCTTTGTTGTTCATGCAGACATCTCCCTGTCAGTCTCATTTTAGTTCAGCAGGGAAGGCAAGGATGGCAGAGGTGCTGATGTAGACGTGAGGGGAGGGAGTGTCAAGAGCTGTTAATGCAGCTTCCCTTCAACAACACAAATCACTAAAACACTTCCAGTGCCTCAAAAGTGATGAACACGGAGTTCTGTTTGTTTGTTTGTTAATAGTAATTCCTCCATTTTTGTTCTCATACGTTACTAAGTTAGACCTGTTATAAGAGACCCTCATCATCTTTGTGTTTTAAGGATGAAATGCCTTAGATGCCTACAGCATAGATCTGCCTTCTGTTGAAATAAGTCATTTTGTTTTGATTCTAGCTTCTAGCTAGTTTAGAAGCATGGCTGGGTGTCACATATTTTGTGTTCATAGGGGTTGCACAGACTAGTTGACTTTAAAGGGTTAGTTCACCCAAAAATGAAAATTAAGTCATTAATTACTCACCCCCATGCTGTACCAACCCCGTAAGATCTTCGTTCATCTTCGGAACACAAATGAAGATATTTTTGATTAAATTTGAGAGCTGTCTCACTACCACATTGGCTGCCTAAGGGACTGGCTCTTGACGGCCCAGAAAATCAATGAAGAAAATGTTTAAATATTCCATGTGACTACAGTGGCTCAACTATAAGTTTATCAAGCGACGAGAATACTTATTGTGCGAAAAAACTAACAAAAATAACGCCTTTATTCGACTATTCCTTTTCTTCCTTGTTGGCCTGAAATGAGACTTCCTTAGATTTCCACGACGCATGCGCGAGAACTGAACTGAAGTAGTTGAAGGAGATCGCAATTCTCGCGCATGCGTCGTGGAAATCTAAGGAAGTCTCGTTTCAGGACAACAAGGAAGAAAAGGAATAGTCGAATAAACTCGTTATTTTTGTTTGTTTTTTCGCACAAAAAGTATTCGCGTCGCTTGATAAACATATAGTTGAGCCACGGTAGTCACTTGGGATATTTAAACATTTTCTTCATTGACTTTTCTGGGTCGTCAAGAGCCAGTCCCTTAGGAGCCAATGTGGTAGTGATACAGCTCTCAAATTTAATCAAAAATATCTTCATTTGTGTTCCGAAGATGAACGAAGGTCTTACGGGGTTGTTACAGCATGGGGGTGAGTAATTAATGACTTAATTTTCACTTTTGGGTGAACTAACCCTTTAATGCTGTGCCACCATGACGCTTTAAGACGTTGACTAGTCACTGATCATGTGATTTTGACACTAACAATATGGCCGCCTTGCAGAAGACAACAGGTAGAAGACCTCCCAGATTGTTCTGACTTTTCTGATTTTCGTATAAATTGCGATCAAAACTCCCAATAAATACCATATATTTATTTTGTTATAGTTGTTTGTTATAGTTCACTTTGAAATAAATTTTTTGGCATGTTTTAGCTTACCTCAAAGGCATCCAAGAAGTTGGTGTCTTTGTTTCAGCAGTAGTTTCAATTTTGATATTTTTAGGTCAAACCGTTCGTGTCTATCAGTCATATAATGGAGGTCTATGGTCACCACCTCAAAGAGCATGCACAGAAAAGTCCAAATTAAACGTGATTTAATGACTCGTAAATGTAAGTACACATTGATGGCCCTAGACACACAACGAGTGGTTTGTGTGAGAAAACGAACAGTATTTATATCGTTTTTACCTCTTGTAACCACAGCCACGTCCAACTGATCTGAGGGCGTGGGCGATTTGTGGCTGTGGTTACAAGAGGTAAAAACGATATAAATACTGTTCGTTTTCTCACACAAACCACTCGTTTCGTGTCTTATGCCATCAATGTGTACTTACATTTACAGGTCATTAAATCATGTTTAATTTTTTTTTTAAGTAACTAAAACCCACAGTATAGAGACACTGCACAGCCACTGATTAATTCACACATGCAATCGCTCTCACTAATGCATTCAAATAAGTGTTATCTTAATCTTACTGTGCTACTTGATATGTATCTGATTTAAAACAAGCAGGAATCTGTATGAAATATAATTACCCATAGACGAAATAACTGAAAACAATAAGCTCTTACGTAGGAGCTATAGCCTTGTGGGCAGTGGTCTGACATGCCGCAGCTGTGCGCAAGGCAACCCGAGGTCGAGTCTTGAGCTTTAGGCTTCTCAAGCCAACATCAAAGTTTGTTCATAACAAACTTTAACCTTTAGCCTCTAGTTGCAAATTAGGGCATGTTTCAAAGCGTCGCCATTTCTTGTGTTTTATTAATGACGTCATCAGCCATTAGTCAACGTCGTCTCAACTATCTACTTCAATCTAAGGTTGTGAGGGTACATGTTGAAAGACCCGAAACACCCAAGGATTCATCAGTGGATGTATACAGTTGTAAACATTACGTATATTTTAGATATAAATAAGATTAAATACAAATTTTCTTAAAAAAATCTGAATTGTATTTCCATTAACTCTAATTCAAACTGTTCTGCATCCAGTTTCTAATAAAAGTAAAAAGGCACGCTCAATTCTAAGACTAGAGTTCTAAAATTGCACAGTTTTTCGAATAGAGCTTTTTGTCTGGTGTTTGCATTGTATTAGACGTTTTACTCTCTTCTTTCCTCATGACTCGGAAGTGTGAGAGCATCAAGACGACAAATGTTTTAATAGACTATATCTAGTTGACATTTACACTACTTGTATCCACTGTTGCACTGATCCATCCCCTAGCTCTCTCACACTGCTGGAGTCTTAAAATTTGTCTTATTTAATAGAGAGTGAATCTAAAAATGGAATCGCACTTGCTTACATTTCTTGCCTTTTTACCAATCCTGTAACAGACCACACACACTGGCTTTGGACACCCCAGCAATTTGATGGATTAGAGAAAGTTGCCTTTGACGCACGTTACACTCGTGCACACTCAGCCGACTTCAGATGTCCTGCCCTGGTCAGCACCTGCTGTCATTAAAGCTGCATGTGTATATTTGATAAGAGGAAATGCTGTTTGCTGGATATCAGCTGTAGTTGTTCTGCCTCCGTCAGGTTTCCGTTTTGTTGGCATGGTTTGTCCACATTCCTCTCTCGCTGTGTCAGGACGGCCCCCGCTTCGCCCCAAGGACATTCTTGAGTGGATATTCTAAGTAGTTGGAAAGCCACTAAGTGTAGGCTTGTGTGGCATGTTATTGTGAGGAAAAAGGAAATGCTAGGTTTGTCATTGACTTATTTGATACTGCTTGACTTTTGATGGCTTTAGTCTGTTTACTTGCACAGTCAGCAACATTTACATGCAGCCAATAACCCGTTCAAAACCGGGATATTAGCAATAACCCTGTTGCGAATGGCCACGTAAACACCGGCAAAAACCCGAATTTGCTCATATACCGGATTTTATAAACCGTGATATTATACCTTGGATGCCCTTTTTGGTCATGTAAACGCGTATCGGCATATCTCCATAGTGATTTGTGTTCTGCGCATGTTCTGTTCGCAAGGAATCTTGGTCTTTTGAGTAAAGAAACTTCTCGGCGCATACAAAAATCCGCATTTAGTATACCAGAAGTAAACATGGCGAGACACAGCACAGCATACTTTTGGAGCGAGCTTACCAGCATCACAGCGCAAACTAAGGCGATCGCTGTCTGCCCCGAACTATTCATTAGGGCTGGGGTAAACGATTATTAACTATTAATTAAACGATTATTAACTAATGCTTAATAAACGATTATTAAGCATGCTGAATCAAGATATAAGCTGGCTAACGTTAGTCTAATGTTATGTATTTGAACACCATCATTATAACTCTACAACCGCCAAAACCGTGTTGTTAAATTTTTTTTACAAACATTTTTTTATTATAGAGAATGTTTAAATATTAATATCAGCTGAGGAGGGAAACGGAGGCGGAGTTAGTGGTGCGATCGGAGGCTGCTAGTGCTGGAGAATGAATCGGGAGAGGTTTGTGCACCTACTGATCAGAGCGCGTGCTGACACGGAGTAAAGCCTTGTTTGTACTCGACACGTCCACACGAGCGCGAATGTGCGTGCGGCAAAAATGACGCGTTGGGTGCGCAAGACCAGGAAGACTGTGGCTGGCTGTGTATGCCTTTTTAACAGCGCGCGCGGCGCCGCATCCGGGAACGACTTCAAGCCGAATCTGCCCGAGCTTGTACGTCTCACCACACCGGCACCCAATATTAAATTGCAAAGTTTTTTTTTTCTTAAGGGTTTGTTTACTGTGTGTGATTCAGTTAATGGATGGCACATTCACTTCTAGTTTGCAGATTCTGCAATTCATAATTTTTGCGTCGACGCTTCTTTATTTATTAATTTTTTTTATTCATCGACGCGCCGCTACAGCACTACTATTCATTATCCGCGTGCTGCTGTTGTTGTCGTCTTTGGAGACAGGAAGAAGAATCGGAAATGACGCATTTTGCGTCTTGATGTTGTCCGTACGTCTAGACGCTAACCGCGCGTCGCCGTTTACATCGGGATATTGCAATTCCATGTAGGAGAAACTCTCTCTGCTCACGCGTGTAAACGGGTTATTCCTAATGTTTCAGAAACCAGAATAGTGACCTTAACCCGGCCATAACCCGAAAATTGGCTGCATGTAAACGTAGTCATTGACTGATTTATAGGACTGCGCAGATATTAAATACGGATGATAAGCTGATTATTTATTTGCATGTTATGGCCAATTATAAAATACTACACTTTTGTATAAACGGGTTTTTTTTAAATCATTACTTTGAGATTTGCTAAAGATTACATTTAAAACTGATTAATCTTTAACAACATTAATACTTGAATAATAATGTTCTCTCAGTGCTAGATGATGTTAAATATAAATTAGATGGTAAATCAAAATTTATAAAATCAGGATTTTCACAATTAAATAAAGAACTCTGATATATTGTCTAATATGTTTCAGATATGTTGTGCATCCCTGATTTTGTTGATCGTATTCATTGTTGTTGTTATTATTATTGAACGTGGTCACCACAGCTTAAGGGAAATTTTTACACATGAGTGTCTTTTTATAAATTAAAAAAAGTAACAGGGTAGTACCATTGTCTTTTTTAAATACCTTGAAGTAATGTGAAATGAATATAATTATTTAGGACTATGATATAGTGTACCATCTGATACAGTCATGTACTTTGTTTGTAAGGGGTTAATGTTGAGAAAATGAAGTGTCTTCTTTCCCTCAGGGTGTTTTTGCAGGAGTTGTTTTTGTTTTCTATGAAAATGTGCTGTTTTATGGGCACAGTGTCCTACTGACGCCATTACTAGTGTGCTGCAGGACTTGTTCATTTGAAAAGCTTTATGTTTATGTTATTGTCAACATGTAATGAGGTTTAAAATGTAATGTTTTTTTTTATTTGATTTGATTTGACAGAGGAAAGTGTGCTCAATGCTGTGCACAAGAGTGTTGTTTCCATCAGTCTGGATGAAGGTTTTAAACAGCCTATAGAGAGTCCTGCAGCTCAGTGAACCGCAGTGATCTGTGTGAGGACAGTCTGTGTCTGACTCTGGACAGTGCTGTGTGTTCTCTCTCTTACATAAAAAGCAAGGTGATGGGGTTGAGATCAGGGCAGCAGTGATGAGCTTGCTCAAATTTATGTATGTTTAAATATGGATGCTGTCTAATAGTGGTCACGCAGGTCACATATATCGCTTACATTGGAAATTGTAATTCATTTACTTACAGTAGCTTGTGCTTTCTTGTATAACTTTTCAGCCCTATTGTCAAACAGTAAACGGGTCCTTGTTAGGTTGCAATGATTTGTGTTTTGATGTAGGCCAGCTTATGTTCAGCTCGTGGCTTGTGCATGTTGTTTTGATCGAGATCATGCCTGCAGTAATCGGTCCCATGAGCTCTCTGAAGATCTTAACCGCTCCCCTTATGTGTTTTAGTTACCGAGCCATAGCCAATATCATCTATTAGAGATGCTATAGTTGGTCCAACAGCTTACATGGACCTATCCCAGGGATTGTTAACTTTTTATTTTTTAAGTAAAATATTTTCTAAGTACCCCCTGAGATTTCAAGTGTATTACTATTGTAATTAAAAAAAACTTAATATTTGATCAATGTAATAAATATTTGTTGCGCTACAGGTTATAGCCTAATTCCTCAAATGATTCACTTTTCAATGTTAAACCCTCAAGCTTTCGTTTCGTTGAAAGTCTGTTCAATGACCTTTCAAGTCATTGTTTAGTAGACGTTACTACTAAAAAGCAAGTGCTTTGTTTGTGCAAAAATTAGTTTATTACTTTATTTACACAATATTTGTCTGCTCTCGTGAAAGACCACAACATGCATGTCGTGGTGCTCTTGTGAACTAGCATCGGAGATTAATATTTTGTAAAGTAAAGTGTTATCTATGTTTGTTTGCGCAAACAAAGGGTTTACATTGCTTCATAAATTGAGGCTAAACCAGTGTAGAGATGCACCAATCTCTATGCCGATTCCGATTCCAATTTTCATTGAGTTTGACCTGCTGATACCGATTTTAGCCGATTCTGATTTTCAACACAAATAGCCTATTTATTTTCCCTAATATATGTTTTTATAAAACACCATATACTTGTACTCAAACTCAATAATAAAAACTATAGTTTAAATGGGGACGTTTTCTTTTTTGACATAGCCTACTCCAGTTCTTGTTAAAACACACGACATGCAAATTCTGGGCATTTTGGGCACTTTTAAATCCTTTTCCTTTTTTTTCCATCAAAAGTGTGCTTTCAGTTTAATTGAGCGTGAGCAGCGGGGCAAAAACTCTTTGGGAAAAAATTTGCGCCGCTCACGCTCGCGGTGTAAATAAGGGTTGGTGATGGCCGTAATTTACAAGGTTTCCTACATGTGCGTTCCGTGTGCACGTGCGATACTGATGTTACACGACGTTAATCGTGGTGCCCGAGTGCATTTGACCGGCATAAAATAGGCATATGTCAGACTTACCGGCCGGTTCCGCTCACAATAATTATGGATAGAATGTTAATTTTTGGGTGAACTAACCCTTTAATAAAGTGATAAAATAAAGTGATACTGCTGCACATTGAGTTCACAAATGCACACTGTAATCAATATGCACAAATAGTAGGGATGCACCGATATGAAAATTTTGGCCGATAATTCTTTATATTTGAAAGCCGATAACCGATCGGCCGATAAACTTAAATCCAAATTTGTATCTAATTTAGAGAGCCTGATTACAAAAACTAAAGTCTCACAATTAAATCCATGTCCATGTTATAGTGTTGTATAACCGATATGACAGATTTTTGCTGCACATGTTGTACCCAACCGTATTTTCATTTTTCAATCATAGAGATTTCAATCATATTTCAAGAAATTCAAAAACATAAACAGTGCTCAACAAGTGTCTCAGCTGAAGGGAATAATACATTATTTATCGGCTTGAATATATCGGCCACATTTTCTTACCAGGCCGATAACGATAACATTAAAAATGAACATATATCGGCCGATGCCGATATATTGTGCATCCCTAACAAATAGAGTTCACGTGGAGCAGCATTTACTGCAAACTGGGGATTACACACTGCTTGTGTGTAAAATAAATCAGTGCCATGCTTCGCTCTGAAACATGCAGTGCATCAGACTAAATCGTATCCTTTTGCGGTTTGAAAATCACACCAAGAATATAGTGAAATTAACTAATTTAATAATTGATGATCACAAGGGTACTTAATCAACTGACTTCAGCTGGACCACAGCCAAAATGCATAATTTTCCTGTCATCACTGTAAAGTTGCTTTGAAAAAATCTGTATTGTACAAAGTGCTATATAAATGAAGGTGACTTAATTTTATGTTGAATAATTGTGCTGCCCTTTATATTACATTTGTATGATTTTAACAAATTGCTTTTAATCAACTCAAGAACTCTTACAGTTCCCCCTCAAACCCCCATTTGGGAAACCCTGTTCTGATTTAGCTAATAATTTAATTTTAGTTTTTAGAGAAAGTGAAGTACATAATTACTTTTAATTATTCAAATATACTCGCATTATTACTTTAAATATACTAACACAAAGCTATCATATGGCTTTAAAATATAGCACTCGCTGCATGGATTACTTTTATGGTTATTATAGTGTGTGTGTGTGTGTTTGGACTCATTTGGAGTTATCTGGCAGAACTCTTGTGGGCAGCGAAACATGCTCTCATCTCAGAGAAAGTGACTGTGTTTTGATAGCAGACCCAATTCTAGCCATAAACCGGAATAACAACGAAAGTGTAGTGGGAGTAGGGGTGCACGATATTGACAAAAATGTGATATTGTGATATCGATAATGAATATTGCGATATCGATATTAATTTCGATATTTTTAAAAAGTTATTGGAAAACGCATCAAAAAGAATAATAAATAAAACAAGTTTTCTTACAACATAAGATTTATTTCAACTGACAGTCATATTGGACTGGTACAGCATTAATAAATAGGCCTAAATAATATGTCAACAGAACAGGACATGTTAGTTGTGTACACTACACTGTAAAAGATAATAAATAAATAGCAAGTCTACAGAACACACTATGCAACATAAACGCCACTATGCGTTTTCTTTGACCGAATAGCTATCTGATCGTGAAAAGACCAGGTGTAAATGCCCTGTGAAACGCATTCGTGACGTATTTGAATCTAATCGCTCAAACCACTTCAGGAGGCGGTCTGGGCCGCATTTCAGTTGAAACTGAACAAATGTAAATGCATCTCGTTATTGAATAAACCACATATGTAAAATGTACTCCCTCCAAAAACGCTAAAAATGAGAACGTTACAGGCTTGTCATGTTATGGCCAGATATGACGACGCGCGCGACTGCAACACGCATCACGCAGATGAGCAGCTGTTGAACATTTCCTTTTCATCAAGCCAACGCGCAAACTATCGCAAATCAAAGTGAAAGTAAGTCGCAGACGCTTTTCACAGTTATCTTCATTAAAAGTAAATAAACGAACTGATCTTATTTTACCTGATGATCATAAAACGCAGCTCATAACTGTTGACGTGACGGTGACGTGCACTCCATTAAATCTGCATATAGCGCGGGAATTGAAGATCGTATTTTGATAAATCAGATAGCTATCCGATCAGTGAAAACGCATGAAGTTGCCAGGTGGACCGTGGCCTGATGTTTATAGGCTACTTGTGCGCTGGTGTGCGCGTCGAGCCGGGGCAAGTGTGTGTGTGTGTGTGGGACTGTGTGGTAGGAGAGCAAGGGAGAAGTGAGAGAGTGACGGCGGTTAGCTTTGGAGCGAGTAGCGACTTTATATTGAGAAAAACAAAGTGTCTCTCCTGTTCTTTCTGACCACTGTGGGAAATCTGTAGCATGAAAAGTTAAACCTCTCTTGATTTAATATTGTTTATGGAGAAGGAGAATCAGGAAATGATTCGGGGGGAAATTCAACGGTGCATGTCGGAACAGACGCATCATAAACAAAATATTGCATAAATATCGCGACACTTTCGATATTGATATCGAGCAACGTGATATCGCGATAACGATATTGATTCGATATATCGTGCACCCCTAAGTGGGAGGCATTTATATTGCGTAGGATGAGCCAGGCTTCTCATTTCAATTGTTTCTCAAGAGAAATTCAAGCAGGAAAAGCGTCTGGTGAAGTGTTTCTTCTGCTGTGCTGCTTCGGTGTTATGACTTTCTATGCATTATCACTGCTGTTTTCTTTTTTCAGACTACTCTTAGCAGGACCTGCCCTCCCTCAGGCCTTTTTATCTGTGACTCAGGAAGCCACTCTACTGCTTGAGAACAGCTGTGGTGCAACATAGTCTTATATCACAGATGGCCTTGAATCTCCCTCAAACACTGACCTGGGAGCAGTTTATCTAATAAAAAGCCTTTGAACTCACAATCCCTCTAAAATACAAAGCTATTGCAGAGTGCACGCCCTTTACTTTATCTTGGTGGTAGTGCGGTTGCGGGTATGATGATGATGATAATAATAATAATAATAATGGCCCGTGCATCGAGAGCAGGTTTATGTTGATTTCTTGCGTCTATGTCTGGGCCTGTTGACTGACTCCATCCCAGCTGTTCTTCCTGACTCATGGAAAATCAGAAAATACTTACAAAGCGAACATCAATGAACAAATCCTGCATAGAAGCAAATCTAGATACTTGATTCAAGTTGACATAATGATCGATAGTTGGCAATGAAACAAAGTTAACTTGAGTTCAGCTTTTACGAGCTTATTTTACCAGCTACATCAATCTGGAATCTTTTTTTGTAGAAAATAATATTTTTATTTAGCAAGGATGCCATTAGCCTAAATTGATCAAATGACAATCACAATATTACTGTTTTTACTAGAGCTGGGCATTGCCACACATTTCATGATTTTATTCAGTATCGATTCAGAATCGATTAATTGGGGCCTAGCTATTTGGTACGGTGTGGAAAATTTCTTCAAGGAAAAAAATCTCTCTAACGCTGTAAACAGGGAGTCAGTTGGTACATTACTAAAGTTGAAATGAACTGATTTGTATGCCATTTACATGTAAATTACGCAGATTTTTATATATTTAAATTTTTAATGCCATAATTATGTTTCTGAATATGTTTTATAATAACAGTTAAATGGTGGCTGTAATTAAAAAGATTACTGACTGTTAAAAGATACATTAATTTTCAGATACAGGTTCAAGGCTTACTTCACTCTAAAATGAAAATTAAGTCATCATTTACTAGGAATGTCAAACGATTAATCGCATCCAAAATAAAAGTTTGTGTTTAAATAATATATTTGGGTGCACTGTGTATAATTATTATATATATATATATATATATATATATATATATATATACACACACACATGCTTCTATACATTTAAGAAATATTTTCATGTATATATATTTATATATAATTTATGTTATAAATATAAATATTTTATAAATAATGTTTTTTTCTTCAATATACATGCATGTGTGTGTATATATATATATATATATATATATACAAATATATACATATATACAGTGCACCCACATATATTATGTAAACACAAACTTTTATTTTGGATGCGATTAATCGCTTGACAGCCCTATCATTTACTCACCCTAGCGTTGTTGCAATGCCGAATGCCCTTCGTTGTCTTTCAGACCACAAAAGAATAAAATAAAATAAAATTGTCCTGCTCAGGTTCGTCCATATATTATTAGTGAATAGCAACTAGCATCAAGCTTTTTACAAAAGACGCTAAAGTATCACGGATTGGTCCGATGCAACACGTATCATATATTACAATTGTTCTGGGGGTATACGATAGGGTTTGGTAAAAAAAACAAACTGAAATTGAATGTATTATTTAACACAAATACTAGTTACTCCATGAAATAAACATAATAATAGTTGCTGCTTAGAGCATGAAATAAACATAAATGAACATCATAATATATGTTGAAATGCAGTACAAATTACCAAAATCCATATTATGTCACATGTAATTGTTTAAGAATTGACGTCTTTAGGGAATTGAAACACGGATTAAGCAATGTCAACATTTACCTCAGAAAAAGCCAGCCAAAACTTATTGAACTTGAACTGTAGAGAAGAGCATTTTGCTAAATATATGCATTATATTGCATTTTCATATTTTTACTTAATTTTTATTTTAGGGTGAACTATCCCTTTAAGTCTGTAAAATATTCCTGACTTCAAACCTTTGAACAGTGTATCAAAAATGCAGTTTGTCATTTGCTTTTAAAATATTACCATAAAAATGTAGGCTATAACTCAATTCACAACATTTGTTTCCATCAGAAACTATAATAAGTTAGATGTTAATGCAGAACGAGTTCAAAACAGGGCTTTTAAGGTGCATTATGCAAGAAAAGTCACTAGTAATATCAAAATTAAAATGTATTTTGCAATCACTCAGTAAGATTTTAAAGTGTATAACATAATTATGTGATGAAGGTATTACATTATGTGATCAGCCCTTTAAAAATGGGCCGTTGAGCACCCCGGTCATAGTGAGGGATGTACAGGTGGAGTTGTGCTGATCAGCAAGGCAATGCAAATTGTTGTAGATGGCAAAACCGGGGGAATGTGCACATGATATTAAATTCAAAGAAACCGTCTTGTTAGTGTGTTCTGGCAGATGCAACCTTGCTGTATCCACTGTTTGCCTCACCAGGTGTGACGGAGCCTCTGTAGACTTACGTAAGATTTTATTTTGGTATTGATTTGAGCCTAGAGCAGAAAGTGGAATGATCGATCACGCTTCTGTGCATTTCCTATTAGCAGTTAAGAAGGAAACAAGAGGAAGGAATGGAGCAAAATAAGGCACATAGAGATGAAACAAAAGCTCAGCAAGGAAAACAATAGTCCTTGGCTCCTTACTTTGACTGTGGTGGAAAGGAGAATATAAATAGCGGGATAGGGTATGTTTAAATTTGGCAGCCGGCGGTCTGAAGCAGGTCGCTGGTGAGAGGATGGTTTATGTTGCACATTGGGAGCAGGCGGGCTTACGATCCATCTGTCTCTCTGTGGGGATTGAGAGGTGCTCGGTTAAATAGTGGGTGTGGTCAGATCTTCATAACGTCTTGGAATCTTTTCATCAGGCAGAAAGAAGCCAAGCTCCCGTCTAAGCCTTGGCTTGCATTCAGGTCTGCTGATGTTGTTTTGTTAATGTGCTTTATCTTATCGCAAGTGAAGATTACCATTTCATTTTGCATTCTAAAACTTTAAAGCGTGTGTATACATATATATCCATGTGTAAATGTATTAGTGCTGTCAAATGATTAAACTATTTAATCGTGATTAATCGCATTGTCACTCGCGATTAATCGCACATTTTTATCTATTCTAAATGTCACTTGATTTTCTTGTTGTCCCATTATATTTTTTCTCATTTTAATGCTCTTATCAACATGGAAAAGTGGATCGGCTTGCTTTGTGCAAATGTTTTTTTTTTTTAAAACAACATTGGCATATACTGTGTTCAATTTCACACGTTCTCACTTGGACAAATAATCTCTTAATGTAACACTGTCCATCAATAAAAGGGTGAAAGAAATACTGACGAGGTCCTGATATTGACAAGGAGGCAGATAATTCGCATCATCTGTGTGTGTGTGTGTGTGTGTGTGCGTGTGTGTGTGCTTGGCCAATATCAAGTGGTATTTCAGATTGGACGTGCTGCGATGATGATCGCTCAGTTCACAACGACAAAACACACAGATCACTTTGGTCTTGTCAATGGGACCATTTGGCAACTTTTTGAAAGTAAACTTTCCATTCAGAATCTTATTGGCATCCATTTCGCCGTCTCGCGCTCGTCATCCACTCAAAACGTAACTTTAACCAACTATTTGGCCGGCTCGCACACCTAAACAAGTGTGTGTGGCGTCGTGCCTGTTGTTTTGTTTCCGGTCTAGCTAGATCCGCTTGTGCTTTGGTCGAAGCAACAAAACGTCCTCGTGCGTCACAAGCCATTGAAATGAATGGGTTTCAGAGCGTAGCGCCGCGCATGCCACATCCTGTTGCAATAGTATGTGAAAAAAAAACGACAAAGTTTGCTTTGACAAAAAGGCCGTTAATCGCGTGATAAAATTTTTTTACGCCTTTAAAATGGGTTTGCGTTAACGCCGTTAATAACGCGTTTAACTGACAGCCCTAAAATGTATATATTTATATACATGTATTAAAATCTAGTTCATTTCAATAATGACAACTTAATTTTTAGCGGCCATTATTTCATTTGTCTCGTGATCCTTCAGAAATCATTGTAATATGATGATTTGGTTCTTGAGAATCATTTCATCAAATGTTAAAAACAGTTTTTCTTCAGGGTTCTTTAATGAATAGAAAGTATTTATTTGAAATAGAAATCTTTTGATCAATTTAATGCATCCTTGCCGAATAAAAGTATTAATGCCGGCTTCTCCTCCTCCTCCTACTTTAAAGAAGGCTTACATACTGACCCCAAATTTTGAATGATTTTTATCAAAGTTGGAAGTGGCTAAATCTGTTTATATCTGTGGGAATGTTTGGATGCAAAAAGGACAACAAAGAACTCAGCTGTGAGCTACCCTGCGCCTCATGATACGACTTGCCTTTTTTACACCTCCTCTAAGGCATTTCATACTGCACCTCAGCTGATGTGATTTGTCTGTGTTTCAGTCCTTTATTTCAATAGTGTCATTAGGATAATTACAGTCATTTTCTGTATAGGTGAGAACAAAGGATTAAGACTTTGTTAGATATAGAAGATCTAGACAAGCCTAGCTGCTTAAATACATAAATCGAGAGGGCAAGACTAAACAAATGACAGGAGATCAACTTTAAAAGTGAAATTACACAAAGTAAATTGCTAAACTAATGACTGTTTTCAAACTGGTTTCCCATACACTCCCTGGATTTTCCATTGGTAAGACATTACAAGTTGTCCCACACTAAACTGAAACTTGTCTTGTGTTTGGATTTAGGTTTTACATTTTCATTTGACATGCCAAAAATTGCAATATTATCTGGCTTTAAGAAGTCAGAAAATTGCGATTGTGTTGATATGGCGTTAGCTGGCCTGTTCTGTCTATACGCTTATTGAATAGTTCTCATGTCTCAACCCCATGACAAGGAAAGTTGAGGTTTTGGGTGTGACCTATGCATTCCAGTTGTTTTGTGACAATCTTCCCTGTGAATAAAAATATAAAAAGCAACTAGGAAACATGTTTCATAGAGCTTTATTAGAAAGGAACGCCGATGGTATTGTCATAAAAGGTTGAGAAAGGAGTAACATAAATGAGATGTTATATTAGGGATTTACCTATCCTTTTCTATAAGAATCCTTTGCACTACTCATTCAGACACACATACTCTTACTACTACTTGTGCCATAGAAATGTATTGTAAAATTCAAAGTAAACTAGTATATGTTTCTGAATTCAGTTTAAAGTATCATATTTACATGCAAATTTTAGAGTAGATGGGAGTATGCTATTTTGGATTAATCTGAAATTTAGGACATATTTATTTTATATAACACAGTTTGCTGCATTGCGCATTCAGACTCTGTTTAGTTTGTTACCCATAATCCTTTGGTTGGCTCATTCGGACTGTTGGGAGGTGGGGTCATTCATTTTATTGAATTCTTGTTTCCTTTTTCTTTTCTTTGTGATGCTTTGAATTGACAATGACATTGTAACAGTGTGTTAATTGAGCTTATTAAAGACTTTTGTGTATTATAATAATATTCAGATTTAAATGTATTTTGCTCTGTTTGATCTAATTTATATATTTTTTTTCCATCTTCAGTTGGCTTTGTTGGGAATTGACCTCCTATCTGCCTTAGTGACAAGATTACAAGACCGATTTCGGCACCAAGTTGGCACAGGTAGGATTGCTAAAATCCAATGTGTATAAAAATTCTGATTGTATTACCATGAGAAACAAGGTCTTCATGTTAGTTTATATAGAAGAATGTAGTAAAGGAACTTTTTTAAGCAGTGCTGCTTTTAAAGGGGACAAATGAAGAGATGCAACTTCCTGCTGAAGATTTCCGTGTGCTGACAAAGTGCTGAAACTGTCAGCATTCACTGAAACGGTTTTAGAAGTTGCTTCTTAACACTCATCCGCTGTAAAGCATCGCTACTGCAGTGTTCAAACATTACTTTTGTAACAAATTCACTGCATTCATCAATGAATTCCAAAACCATCACTTTCAGACATCCAACTTCCCATTATCACATAATCTGAATCTTCTCCAGTCTCTAATTATTTGAAGCTAAGTTGCTAAATCGAGAATGAAAATATATTTTCACATCCCTATTATCTTTAATTTTTGTTCTCTCCATGTCCAGTTTTACCCAGCTTGATAGATCGGTTAGGCGATGCCAAAGATCAAGTCAGAGACCAAGATCAAATCCTGTTGCTGAAGATCATGGAGCAATCAGCTTCACCTCAGGTAGTCTGCAGTGGTGTTTGTCTCTATTTAGCCTTAAAAATAAATTCCAGGATGTTCGCCATTTTCAAGCTGACACTGCAGTCCTGTTGTGCTTTCCTAAATAAAGTGCATTATATCTGCAAACATACATCTGTGTATTATGTCTTTGTGTTAGCCTGAACAGTGTTTGTAATGTAAAGACTGAACAACCTCCATTTTGAAGTACTCTTGCGAGACACCTTTGTGGTGTTTTAATTTAATTTAGTTAATGAATTGAACGCTTTATGAAAAGGCTTATGGGAGGTCTCTTAATAAGATTAGATGCCATTTAATTGTATTGCATTGAAAGTATTAAATTCAGATTGTCTTTACAGTACATATGGGACAGAATGTTGGGGGGTTTCAAACACAAAAACAACCGGACCAGAGAGGGAGTCTGCCTTTGTCTCATTTCAACTCTGAGCACGTAAGTTGCATTGCTTTCTCAGTCTGGATGTTGTAATTTCATTCATTTTAAATGCAGCTCACATTAACATTTAGGTTTGCACTTTGCACTTGTTGTTGATTTTTGTCTGCTGAATAGAGATATCAAGTTGTTAAAATTAATATTGTAGCAACACATTCTTCTAGGATTAGCCATTAGCTGGACTTGGCAAAGATACTGTAACCCCCATGATGCACTGATGCTGCCCTCCCTGTCACCATCGCTTCTGTTTTTCAGATACGGTGCCCAAGGCTTGACTCTGAGCAAAATTGTACCACATATATGTAATCTACTCGGAGATCCTACAAGTCAGGTATGCACATTTGTTGTAATCAAATACATCGGCCATGACATGGCTTTTTTACAGAACAAAATGTTCAATATGATGGTAACAACATTACACAAAGCTATAGTGACCTCTGGTGGTGGTTTCTAATATGCAGTTGCTATTTATCAAAAAAATATATTTGATAGATACAGTATATAAGAGTGTTGTTAACAGACACAGTGAAAAGCATTTCAAACAGCAGAATGGAAAGTAACACCCTCATCACAGGAGTTGGTTTAGTAGGACAATTTCCCCTTTTTTTGACATTTTATAACACACACACACACACACACACACACACACACACGCGTATATGTATATATACACATATCACTGTAAAAAATATTTTCAGGATTTGTTATCACAACATATTTTCTTTTGTCAATCAACTTTATAATAATTTATTTAGTTGAGATAACTTATTATTTTGAGTTTCTGATGGTTAAATTAATCTCCTTCATTGTATTAACTCACTTTTTCCAGTTCAATCAACTTAAAATTTTAAGGCAACCCAGGTTACTTACTTTTTTAAGTTAAACCAACAATATTTTTTTACAGTGTAGTCATCACAACATCTTTTCTTTTGTCAAATCAACTTAAATAATTTATTTAGTTCAGATAACCTATAATTTTGAGTTTCTGATGGTTAAATTAATCTCCTTCATTGTATTAACTCACTTTTTCCAGTTCAATGAACTTAAAATTTTTTAAAAGTTACTTACTTTTTTAAGTTAAACCATCAATATTTTTTTACAGTGTATACACATACACACACACACACACACACACACTGTATATATTTAAATAAATTAAGAAATTTTAAAGACATTACATCATTGTGGCAGACAAAGCAATTAAACAGACATTACACAGGGTAGGTTTAAAAGTCAATCAATTATTTTATTTCCATATACAAGCTTCCATTGTTAAAAGTGTCCTTGTTAAAATAGTTCAATTGCACAGTTTAGAGACTCGTTTTAAAAAGAGTGCGATTGTGAAGTTGTCTAATTATTTCCCCAGGTCCGGGATGCAGCCATGAGCTGCCTTGTGGAAATATACAGACATGTTGGAGAGAAGGTTAGGATTGACCTTAGCAAAAAAGGACTGCCGCAATCAAGGTAAGCTCTTCTTTTTTACTTTTTTGGTACCAATTCACAGACAATGGATCAGCTTTACATCTACACTATTAGAGTATTCAGGACACCTCCACTCTTTTCTAATTCAGATGGTCATTTCGGTCTAATTCTGGACTCATCTGTACTGTATGTTTTGGAGGTCTAGAGATAAATACTGCATCTGTTTATTTACTTCTATCAGGCAGTGATACATACAGACAGATGTTTCTAAACAGAGAAAGCATTTATGTCTCTTTTAGTACTGAAATGATTAAAGTGGCTCTTCATACAGGTCATTAGGTGTTAATTTCCCTCCAGACCCAGAATCAGGCCCTTCCGTCTTGATATTAACTTGATACTAATATGCTCTTAGCGACTAACATTATGTGCTCATCACAGCGCACAATGTCATTCAGCTTATAGTTCCTTACAGCTAGCATTAAGTCTGCAAGCGAAAGCATACCCTATAACCCGTAATACTCCACAGAAAGAACGGACTGAAGTTGAGTGCACAGAGGAGGAAGGCATGCCAGCATGTGCTTGTGGTCTGAATTTGGTTGTAACATCTGTTAGGTGTCCCTCCCCCTTAAAATCTGTCCATGTCTCCAGGGAACGTGCAGGCATCTGTTTCTGTGATCTTATAGTTTGAGGACTTTAAAGACAGGCTCATTTGGAACATGCCTGGGGAAAACAGTTTGCTGTGACTTCGGACACAAAGTCAAACCGGCGACTAGTTTGTGAGCATCCTGGCTGAACTACTGCAACTCCAATATCTTTTAATTCACCAAATCTCATAAAAGGAGTAGTTCACTTTTAAAAAAAACTTTGCTGATAATTTACTCACCCCCATGTCATCCAAGATGTCCATGTCTTTCTTTCTTCAGTCGAAAAGAAATTAAGGTTTTTGATGAAAACATTCCAGGATTTTTGTCCATATAATGGACTTCAATGGGAACCAAACGGTTCAAGGTCCAAAAGACTCTCCTATTCGGACTCTTTTATCAAAATGAACGAATCGTTTTTAGTGTCATTTGGTTCATTTAACGAATGAAATGAACGAGTTGACTCGGGAAAAGATTTGTTCATTTTGATGATTTGAGTTCGAACAGGAGAGTCACGAGCGAGCATTTGAGCTTATAAAACTTAAACTTTGTTATTTATTTTAAATGAGCAATCGTTTCACTTGATACGACCCTTATTCATCGTCTGGTGTCGTTTAAAGCCCTTTGAACAGTTTGCAGTTTGCACTGAAACTGTCTTTTGGACCTTGAACCGTTTGGTTCCCATTGAAGTCCATTATATGGAGAAAAATCCCGGAATGTTTTCATCAAAAACCTTAATTTCTTTTTGACTGAAGAAAAAATGACACAGACATCTTGGATGACATGGGGGTGAGTAAATTATCAGCAAATGTTGTTTTTTTAAAGTGAACTGCTCCTTTAACACAATAATTTTGGGTGAAACTACAATATTTTAAGCTAATGCTAATTCTCTTCCATTTCAGAGAGCTGTTCTCATTAGATTTGATTTATTAGATTAATATCATTCCATGCTGCCCTCTCAGCTGGCTTTGTGCGCATCTGTGGCTAAATTCTTTGGGTCTATACCAAATCCTGTTGCTATAAATGATAACCACACAATTAAAATGGCCCTTGGAGGGATCTATGAAAGAACCCTCTTTGCTTTCTCGCTAAAACCCACATTTAGCATAAATCAAGCAGACATTTTGAGTCTCACAGCCTGAGGTTTTCTCATAGACTGCCATGGATGTCTCTGTGAAATTCAAATCTTCTCAGCTTAATTTAGAGGCACACAGTCAGTTTGCTTGGATGCAGTTAATATAGGAAGAAATCTCTTTTGAACACTATAGGGTTTAGCAAGCAACGCTTCCACTTCTCTCAAATTGCATAAAGGGCATCCCATCTCATTTGCAATTCAAAACTCTGTTTTGGTACACTTGGTAAAACAGAAATGATGGACTTGTAGGATTAAATGTGTGAATTTCTGTCAGTCGTTGTCAGCTGGAATGCTTCATCTTAAAATTAAATCCTAACAGCATGATTGTTGGGAACAAAAGCTTAAATATTAATGTTGCAAGGCTTTACTTATCGGTACTTGTCCTAGTTAGAATTTAATGACTTGTAGTTTTTAACATAAACATAAAATTAGTTTTGCTATTATACCTTTAAAATGTATAATTGAGCTCTGTTATGATTGGGTAACCTCTTATCACATGGATTACACTTACTTCTGGACTTGCAGGTTTGCTGTGGGGTCAAATATAGTTTGCAAAGCCAGACAGAATCACAAGACCATCCTTGCTGAAGTGTGTCACATCAATTTATTACATCACATCTAGTCTCGCTCAGCCAGACTTATGGCTAACGGCAAAAAGTCTGGTCCTCATTGTCCCTGGTTCTGGCCTTGAAACACCCATTTGAGCCGTCTGATCCGACATGTTAAGCAACCAGATAGCAACCAGTCTGTTGTGTTCATATTTTATGTGTTAGGTCATCATGTCATTAGGTCTAGCTAACAGTTTAAGTAGTAGTGTAGTGTAGTCAGGGGGTACTTTAGGACAAAGGGAGTGACCAAATGAAAGGTATTTCCATTTCAGAGACATTTACCCTGCTTGCTGAGAGTGTTTCCTGTTAGATTTGCAACACCTGTTTCTGAGGATTGTGTTGTGTTCGAAACGCTTGCATTTCTAGGAGTTACTGTTCTGAAAGTCTAGTTGTTGTTTTTCTGTAACTGAGCAATGTTTAACTTTGGATTCATTCTTTTTTTTACAGGTTGAATGTAATTTTCAGCAGATTTGATGAAGTCCAAAGATCCGGGAACATGATCCCCTCATCAGGTTCAGGTAGGAGCTTTATATTTAGAAATTCCTAGAATTCAAAAGTTCAAAAAGGCTTTGAAATATAATAGCGTATGGCAAGCCGTTTTAACTGTTATGCATTTCCAGGATATGAATTCTTGATATCAACAATTGTATTTTCACCAGTGAAATGTCACCATAGGCTGCCTTTCAAAACCAATTGTTGATGCTTACTAGTTGAAATTCCAATTTCACATATCAGAAATACAATTATTACTAGTAAAAACCTTTATTTTTGATATCAAGAATTCAATTGTTACTAGTTGAAATGTCTATTCTTGATATCCACAATTGAAATGCTACTAGTAACAATGTTCATTTTTGATATCAATAATTCAATTTTTACTAGTGACAATTTTAATTTCTGATATCATGAATGTGATTGTCACTAGTAAGAAAGCCATTTTAGATATCTGAAATAATATTGATATCAGAAATACATTTTCAGATATCAAAAATTATAATTTTTACTAGTATCAATTGAATTGCTGATCTCAAGAATAGACATTTCAACTAGTGACAATTTAATTATAGATATCAGGAATACAATGTAATTATTGATATCAAAAAATATATTTCTACCAGTAAAAAAATAAAATCTTGATATTAACAATTTATTTTGAATGGCAGCTAATGGTGAAATTTCACTAGTAGTGAAAGTACAATTACAGATATCATCAATTAAATTGTTGATATCAAGAATTGAATTGCTGATATCAACAATTACATTTTTGATATCAAGATTTCAATTGTTGATATCAACAGTTCATATACTGGAAATGAATAAAAGCTAAAACGGCTTGCCGTACATAGCGGGGATGTTTACCTTGGCTGTTTTCCAAATCCTCGTTCTACTCCCTACATCCTTCTAACTGAAGTGGAACCTCATAAGTGACTAATTTGTAAACCTCCAATATACTTCACACCAGTTCATTCTTCGATTTAGCTTGATGTCATTTCTAACAAAATCAGGCCAAAACGAAGTTCGTTTTGTGTTTGTTTCGGGAGTTTGAAACAGCTTGCCATTTATGAAAAAGTTCGCTCTGACAGGTAAACGCTTTCGCACTACTATTGGTCCGTGGCAATTACTTAATAGGTAGGTGTACTCTGAGCCTCCGCCTTCCTTGACATAAAAATCTTCATTGGTTCATTTCTTCAGTGCCTCAAGGTCGTAAGTCTGTGTGTGAAAACAAGAACACACAGGGGAGCCAATTAAAAAAAAATCAAATGTATGACTTAATTATTTTTAGCTTTTAATCCACTCATGAACCCTAGAAACCCTGCTGTATATTCTGAGGGGTCAGAAATGTCTTCTTTGTTGTTGGTGGATGGGCACGGTCACACACACACAGTATTCTGACTTTAGCACGTCTGATTGGCCATTGCATTCACACGCTCAACAGTTAGGTCTGCAATTAGCTACTTTGCTTAACGCTGTCTCCAATAGAAACGTATTGATGGAACCTTTGATGGAAAATGGATATATAATAGTTTACAGAGCGCTTACACAAAAACTCAAGGGAGTGTTTTAAAGCAACCGGCTATCTGCAAGTACCGATACTGCAGAATGGCTGATATTGTTACATTAAATTATCAAAGATTAATTTTGGACTTAAAACCCGCCGAAATATTTTCAAAGCTTCACAACAGAAAATTAATACAGTTTGGTCAATGTAATATCCACACAAGCTATATGAAATAAATTGAACTATTTTTTCGGAATAATATAAGTACTCTTTAAAAGAGGTCAACCGATAGTGGAGTTTACCGACAACTAGTTTGGACCGACTTGCCGATTATAATTTATCAACCGATCATTTTTAAAATGGATAAAAAACAAACAACACTAAGTCAAACTGAACTTTATTACAAAACCATGAAAATGTGCTAAATGAAGTCTATAATTTATATATTCATATTCAAATATTTAAGTAAATAAAAGACATGCATTTAAAGTGAAACAAAAAGTAACAGTAAAGTGTATTGGTAAATGTTGAAATTAACACACAATGCTTCAATGCGGCTGCAAAACAATACTTCTACCGCAGTTATTAACCTTAGTTAATGTTACTAATGAAATCTTATTGTAAAGTGTTACCGTTCCATATAAATCCAAACAGTCATGCTTAAAGATGGCCATCTTTAAACATCTATGCAAAGCCCAGAGCACTGATGTATATTGAAGTATAGTCTCTCACTTTATTTGCTTCTATTTTAGGATTTTTTTGGGAATATTTTAGAATGATTGTCTAATCAAAATAACGAAATGTGTATTGCAGTGATGATAAAACGGATGCGTTTCTGATTCTTTTATGTTTTTGTCGGCTGCTTGAACATTTGCTTTCTCACATCACTAGCTTTAAATATGCAAATTTTCCTTTTTCCTCCCCTGCAGCCAATTGCACACTTATATTACAGGATTTGTACTGGTTTTGCATTTCAGTAAGTGGTTGAAAACAGCATCTGTATTATAAGGATTTTTTTGTGGTTTCACCGAAATTGAAACGTCTGCTCTGCTTACTAGGGTGATTGTCTCTTCGATTCTTAGTTTTCTTAATGAACTGCCAGTGAAACCAGGTAAAGGTAATGTATTGAGAGGAAACATGAATCAATCATATTTTTTTTTTTGGATAAGTGTCAGCTTTAGAATTAAACCTAAAAAAAAAGATAAAGAGCAATACTCTTCTTGATCTATGCTGCATTTTTATTTAAGAAATCGCTTTGTGTTAGTCATTCAGATTCAAAGGGATTCGTTTTTAAATCTGTTTTATTTAATGGAATGATGTCACACTAATTTTGAAATTGAAAAGCTTTGATGTGATGGGTTCACACGGCTCCATATAAAGCCATTTTTCATGAACCTTGTTTATACTGTGAGTGTTTTAAAAATAATGACTCGTTATACAAGTGTTCTTTTGGAAAGCACTGATCTAGATGCGCTGTGAAGAGAAGCCTTAATAAAAGGAGTGCACGTTTTTGTCTGGTTACCAAAAGGTTTATTGGAGGTATTTTGGAGCATGTTTTTCATTTTTACTGCTTCGCATTGGTTTTGTCATTTAAAATGTATTGGGCTATTCACACAAAATTGATTTCATGTTTTTTTTTAATCTTTTTTAAATGGCAACTATAAGTTTACTAAACGCCTATCTTCAGGTTAGTCTCCTGACTTTAGCATTGACCTAGTATGACAGCAACTTTAATTTAAACTTATTAAATGGTTAACACAAATACCATTAGAGTTGGTAAGTTTGAATGATCTACATGAGTTCATATTCAGTTCATCATCACTTAAAACTATCCATTTCAATAAATTCTTAATTAGTCATTGAGGCATTGGTATTGACATGAATTTAGATTTTTATTTATTTTATTTTATTTATATTGGAAAATGAAAATTATCAACAAAAATGTCCTTTTTATTTATTATATTTTCTTGTAGATGCAGCACTTAAAAACTATTTAAAGAAAGTGCAGAAATATTTCTAGCATTATATAATAGGAAATGTCTTTCAAACGCACTGCTAATATTTTGAGTAAATCTGTTGTGTGAGGGCCAGAGAATCCGGAGTGACTTTCCTGTCCCGAGAGTTTAGTTGGAGTAAGGAAGAGCGGACATAAACTCAAAGATTGAGCAGCTGTAAAGGACAAGCAAACAGATCCACCGTATGTATATGATATTCAGTCTTTACAGGGGAAATTTTTTCTAGGTCCTTTTATTTAAAAGAGTTGGTGGCTTTTGTCTATGGTGAAGTCATAAGACCACAGCGGCAGGAAGGGAAGAGAGGGAGAGGCGGAGACCAGAGAGCGACTGCGAGAGCTTTGTTGTGTTTGCAGTGTCTGTGTGAATTGAAGAGACGCTTGCTCTATGACAACCGGAGAAGGTAAGGATTGGAATGGAAATGGCGGACAAATAAAAAAAAAAAACAGCCTTAAACCTCCAGCTGCTGTTCTGCCAAGAGGGTGGCATGTTTATCTGTGTTTTCGTGTTTACAGATGATTACGCTTCTGGGATATTCATATTTCTGAGTTCTGAATATTGTTTTGCGCCCGTTTCTGTTCATAAATGGAAAGGCAGTGTATCCATACATACTGTAGATAGATGTTGTCATTTTGAAAGAATAAAACATCTCTTAGATTTTCATGGGTTCAGATATGCTTAAACAAGACTTCGAACACTAAAGAAGACATCTCTCTTTTAAATTGGTTTAATTTTATGTGGTTTATGCAGTCTGTTCCAACTCGTCTCTTTTGGTTTTTGTTGCAGTGTTTTCGCTACAGTAAATATAGCTGCATTACTGATGTGGATTTGCTCTTTTTTTCTCTCTCTAGTAAATTTCTG
Source organism: Pimephales promelas (assembly GCF_016745375.1). The sequence continues at coordinate 4,225,237 of NW_024121566.1, read as the reverse complement.
CTTTTTTAATATTGTTCTATGCATCTCTGTTATATGAAAATCTCTTTTTTTACTTTTTTACATCCCACAGCAGTGTGTTGCATTTTTACTTTAGACTAAAATAATGCCCAAATAGCTGTTTGGTTGTGGTTAACATTATGATACTAGCCAAAAAATAAAGCCAATGCTTATTTTTGTCTTTATAATAATATTTACTGATGACTCCTGCACAATAAAAGATCAGGAAGTTTAATCGTCAGATTGTTTTAAAGCAGAATCCACTGATATCTTATTTTAATACCAACTGACAGCATGTTTCCTTCTGAATACACTGTGATGCAACAGATTGAGGACTTGTGTTTTGTTCAGAACACAATACTTCATTTGTTCACCTTCAACAAAGTGCCCTGCTCCGACCTTTTGTTGTCACCTTAGCAGTTAGCAATGCACAACATAGTGCTGTCGGGACCTGTGAGAACAGGTTATGAGAATGCACATTGTGGTAGTGATGTCTAGGATGCCCTGTGTTATACTCCAGGACACATTGCAGGAAGTGATGAGAAAGGTATACCAGTATATCTCCTTTAAATACTTTATACAGTTAATATCGGGCCCAGAAGCAGAGTTTGAGAGTGAGATTAATGGATCAGGGCGTTGCGTGTGTGTTCATGTCCTACAGCACTGTTATGTAAACATGTCGCTAGGGTTATGAGCTTTTTGTGCTGACCTGCTCAAAGTCACTCTGACATGTTATGCTGTGTCATCGTCTCTGTCCAGTAAGCAGAGTAGACTGACTAAGTTGTCATTTTGCACAGTGGTGGGTACTGTTGTCACTTCAGTGGCCGTGAAAAACAACACGGGCGTTTTCATGGGTTTATAAGCACCCCATATTTTTGTGGTAAGCAAATGACAATTGATTTAGGAGCCGGGGGAAGCTCTTTGTTCAAAGTTGGCAGGTCATGCAGAAAAGATTATCTCCTCCTTTCCTTTTCCATCTGAAATAACACATTTCTCAAATTCAAAACTGCAGTTTCAAGGGTCTCTGATTGAAAGGACGTTGAATTGATTAAATATTACAAGCTTGAAAACACCTAAGCAAGTGTGTGTTTTAAGGATGTTTTGTTAGAACCAATGCTGCTAAGGTTTGACTAGTTCTTTCATAATATTTCATTTGACATGTAGCCACTTTGATCTGCCACAAAATCGTCAGGCTGGTATAAAACAGGAAAAAGAGTCTGATTAGTTTACTAAAATAAATCTGATTACTCCAAAGGAGACGTTCCTATTCAGTTAAATGAGAGCTCGCTGTTGCACTGGTTTGCACAGCTGTTTTCATGATGCACCATTTTCTAGGCCAATTAACCATCAGGTGCTCTTCGGTCATTTCTGACCGAAAAATTTTCTGTTTTGAATTTCTAAAAATCATGGCTTGATCGGAATGTTATGAAAAAAAAAATTGAGGTCATGATCCAAACATGCTAAGTGGTCGTAAAAAAATAGTCACGCTTGTGGTCTTCGGTCAAAAATGACCGACCCATAGGAATTGAATGGGAAATTGGCAAAAAAAAAATTATCTGAATTTTTGTACGTGCAATCTACAAATCGGCCATAAAGAAAGGGGTGACGCTCTACAACATCTAGAGTGCAAAACAGACAAACCCACCCACCCACACACACACACATACAAACACACTTTTATACACATACACACCAATAAATTTTGATTACAAAAAGTATGTTTTGAATTTTTAAAAATCACAGCTTCATCTGAATGTTACGAAACTTGCTGACTTTTATGGCATTATGTATGTGAATACACAAAAAAATTGAGGCCATGATCTGAGCAGGCTAAGTGGTCTTAAAAAAATAGTCACACTTGTGGTCTTTGGCCAAAAATGACCACATAGGAAATGAATGGGAATTTGACAAACACAAATTCACAAATTTTTATTTATTTTATTTTATTTATTTATTTATTTATTTTTTACATTTTTTTAATAAAAAATCGTTTTTGAGATTGTTTTTCAACTATATATTCAAATCCACCAAAAAAAAAAAAATGTGTTCATAAACATCTGGGGAATGCACATGCTTCTCCATAGAGAGCTGTACATGTCATCTAGTGGTTACACCATGATTCTACGCTTTTTCTCTATACTGTAACCAGATGGTGCTAATTTTCTTCAAAAAATTTTTTTTTTCTGAAGGTCTCGACTCTATATTAAACTAAAATACTGCATTAATAATTCTTAAAAAAAAAAATATATATATATATATATATATATATATATATATATATTCCATGACAAAATAGACCATAAATATTGCATAAATATTAATAAATTCAATCAAATTGTGTCAAAATACTAAATTACAAAGAATAAATATTATAGAACAAAAATAAATTGCATTGGTTTTACTGGGATGGAGGAAATTTAATTTTTAGGTGTCAGAGAAGATAACAAGTATGACTCCGAAACGAAGAGCACCTGAGGGTTAAGCAAGTTAGGAAGCTTACTGTTGAGTCGGTAGCAGCCTGGTCTGATGCATCTCAAATCAAAGCAAATTGTTATCAATATCATTGAGTGAAATAATAAAATACCTAGCTACTTGAGCTCCAACAAAACCGTTGATATCAGAGTGAAGGATGTCTTTCTACCCACATGCTGTGTTATGAAAGATGCCTTGAAATATGTGAACATCCACTGTCTTCAGATGTTTGATGCACATACACACGTTCTGTTGTCCCTACACCCCACCAATGATATTGTGCTGTATTTTCATCAGTCAGCAAGCATACCTCTCAGTAGGCATTCCATTGGGTTTAATTAGAGCACACTGCGACTGCCTTCCTCCGCCCACAGTGGCTCTCTCTAAATGACATTTCCCTGCGAAATGTTGAAAAAAAACCCAGCAATCTGCTTATTTCCTTTTACATGCATGCGCTTTGGTTTGACACATGTTGCACTCATAATCATTGATCAAATTGTTAAAATTAAAAAAAAAAAATTCTTGGCTTAGAGAGGAGAAAATCTTGGCACAAGTCTAAAATATCCGTCTTTAGGAGAATTATCAAAGGTGGTTTATGAAAGGGGATTTTGTGCCATAGTGAAACAGTGTCTCCTCTGCCATCATGAGCAAAAAAGCTGAGGACACCCTGTGAAGAGACTTTTCGAATCCTAGTCCGCTTAGAACAGAAAATATCAATAGAAAGTTATCTTGACTTTTTCTGATTGTCTTGGTTTGTTTTGACAGGTGTGTTTGCTCTGTGCTCTACAGGCTTGTCAGGATTGTTACATAATTGTCCCTTTGTGGTTATTTGATTTAATCCTTGTGCCCGTTCCAATCACATTGCCATCCAAATATCATGCGAACACTAAAAATGCTATGAAAAATGCTTTCAAACCAAATTGCGTAATATATATGCTAATATTCTATGTAGTATTCAACAAAAATATATTACAGTTATATAATATTAAGCTAACTGGGTTCAAACAACAGTATGAATGGAAAATAGACTGAATTGTTTTTTATATCATTTATAATACTTTTTTAATTCTGAGATGTGCATTAATTATCCAAGATTCATTCGTTTAGGATATCATGTATTTTATAGTTGTTTATAGTTCAGTGTGAATAAATGACTTATTAATGATCATATGTATAAGCTGAACCTATTTATTTATCTGTATGTCATGTAAAGGGATAGTTCACTTTGAAATTAATTTTTGGTATGTTTTAGCTGACCTCAAGGACATCCAAGATGTAGGTGTCTTTGTTTCCACAGTATTTTCAATTTAGATATTTTTAGGTCAAACCGTTTTTGTCTATCAGTCATATAATGCAGCTCTATGGTCACCACCTCAAAGAACCAAAATGATATAAACACTGTTTGTCTTTTTACACAAACCGATTGTTTCGTGTCTTGGGCCATCAATGTGTACTTACATTTACGAGTCATTAAATCATGTTTAATTTTGACTTCTCTGTGCATGCTCTTTGACGTGGTGACCATAGGCCTCCATTATATGACTGATAGACACGAACGGTTTGAACTAAAATGATCAAAATTGAAAATACTGCGGGGAAAAAAAGACACCTACATCTTGGTTCCCCTTGAGGTCAGCTAAAATATACCAAAAATGAATTTCAAAGTGAACTATCCCTTTAATTGTTAAACCAAATAGCAGGACAGCACTAGTGCTCTGCAAGAATCCGGCAGCAGTATATATTCATCCTGTGGCTCCTTCCCGTTCAGATAGATTGGTGTGCCACCCCTTCCTCTCAGACTGCTGGAATGTGTCCATGTCCGCTCATTTGTTTCTTCGGCTTATGTTCAGAGTCCATTGCAGTAGATTAATCTATGAATATTCTTGTAATTTTCTGAACTATAACCTGCTTTAGACATCACTCAAGAACGGTTGCTGCCATGTTTGAACTCTAAAAATGGTCTTGTGGTATGAGGAAAAGCCCTGGTCTTCATTCCACATATTTGCTCTGAAGATGGGGACGTATTATAATCAAAAGATGCAGGTTGGCATAATGTTATGATAATGAATGTGACAAATGAGTGGTAATTGGCGATGAAATATTGACCCAGGGAGAAAAGGGAGAGAAAAGTAAATGTAAGCCTTCCCTTGTGTTCTCAGGAAGAGAGTATTTCCTGTGGTGTTCCTCGTGTGCTCTTCCAGATAAGATTAATCAGCTTGTCATATGTGTTACCATCTGATACACTCAATCTGAGCCCGAAACACATCCAATTAGTTATTCAGACAAACCATAATTCAATTGCAAGAACATACTTTTGATGATTTGCAGATTGATGATGACCTGTCTTCTTGATTGAGAGTACAGCAGTGAACATATTTGATGAAACATTGATGAATTTCTTGTGTTCCCCTACAGATAAGAACTTTGATGACGAAGACTCAGTGGATGGGGGCAGGTCCTCCTCCTCTACCTCTTCTAAGGGCTTCTCCAGCAGCAGGAGAGGGGGCAGCATGGGCTCGATGAGACGACCCAGTTCTGCCTCTGGATCCAGGGCCACAGGTAAGAAGACTACAGCACAGCCCTGGTTACAGCTGAGAAACTGAAGTCAGATCAGAGTAAACACTGTAGATATCCATAATTAATTCACAAAAACACGTTGAACAAGGAGAAATAGAATTGTTCTCAGAAAGATTACCTTTCGAAAAGCTTGTAGTTTACCAGGCTGAGAGGAGAAGAGATGTTGAGAAATGACTGGAGATTAATAAGGACTCTGTTGGCTGGGCAAGAGGCAACACTGCTGATTTCTATATTATGTAATAGTCTTTGATGTATTAAACTCAGATTGCCATGTGACTTGCATGGTGGTTTTAAATAGAAGGCATATACTGTATGTATGTAAATCCACCATGAAGTCACTTGAAAATCTCAGTTTAAAATATTGTGTGTGTGTGTCTATATATATATATATATATATATATGTGTGTGTGTGTGTGTGTGTGTGTGTGTGTGTGTGTATATGTATATGTATGTGTGTCTATATATATATATGTATGTGTGTGTGTGTGTGTGTGTGTATATATATTTATATATATACACACACATACATATATACATGTGTATATGTATATACAATAAATGCTGTCATTTGATTAAAAAAATTAATTTTTAAAAAACAACAACATATTTTTCTGTAATTTGTTTTCTCAATTTTAGCCATTCATTATAGTCATTCAACTTTACAGTATATTTGACAGCTATCAATTTGAACATTTAATAGGTTTTAAAAATATATAACTTAAGAAAGTGAAGTGAAGGCCAGGTATGGCAACCCATACTTGGAAATGGCCCTCTGCATTTAACCCATCCAATAATAAACCCATATATGTGTGCATTAATTTTACATTACTGATATATAATGTTGTTTATTTTGAAAAAAATTATAACTTTTATTCAGCTAGGATGCATAAAATTGATCAAAAGCGATACGTGTAATTATACAAAATATTGGTTTCAAATAAATCTGTTTTTTTTTTCATCAAAATATATCACAGCTTCCAGAATAACAAATTAGTTTAAGCCATCACAGGAATAAAATACATATAAAAATATATTAAAATTGTTATTTTAATTTTTAATAATATTTTATAATATAATATAATATTTTTAATTTGTATTTATAATATAATATAATTTATAATATTTATAATATAATATTAAATATATAAAATTTATAATATAATATAATATTTTTAATCTGTATTTATAATATAATATAATTTATAATATTTATAATATAATATTAAATATATAAAATGTATAATATAATATAAAATAATATTTTTTAATTTGTATTAATATTTTTCCTGTGATTCTAATTTGATTTAAATTACATTAAAAAAAGCTTATATATATATATATATATATATATATATAGACCATTTCACAAGATGTAAACAACACTGGTCCAGAAGCACTTCCTGTTTCAGTTTTTTAACACTACATAAAAGCTGGGATAAAATACAACCAACAGAACATATAAAACTGAATCAAAAAGTTAAACAAACATCTTTAAGATGTTTACTTTACATGTGAAATAAAGAAAACGGTTACAAACTGAAACAGGAAGTACTTCTGGACCAGTGTTGTTTACATCTTGTGAAATGGTCTATAAAATTTTGTGATTGCAATCCCTCAGGAAAGGACAGTGTCAGTGCAGGAGGTGTGGATGAAGAGGATTTTATCAAGGGTTTTGAAGATGTACCTGCAGTGCAGGTAATGTATCTTAAATGGACAGTGTCATGCAATTTAGCAGGGATTTTTTTTATTTAAATATTCACAGCATGACATGTTGTATGCTTTTAGATATATTCCAGTAAGGATTTGGAGGACTCTTTGAATAAGATCCGAGAAATTTTGTCAGATGACAAGCAAGACTGGGAGCACCGCGTCACTGCTGTAAGTCGCCGAAGAAAGTGCGGTCACAACACATGCACTCCAGCTTGAAAAACTTGTCTTTGGCATAACACTGAATAAACTCTTATGTCATGTATTTAGCTGAAGAAAGTGCGGTCACTGGTTCTGGCTGGTGCGACTGAGCATGAGGGTTTCCTTCAACATCTACGTCTTTTAGAAGGTGCCTTCAAGATGTCAGCTAAAGATCTTCGGTCACAAGTGGTTCGAGAGGCCTGTATCACATTAGGGTATGAAGCCACTCTTCTCTACCAGCTTCATATAGCTTTCATGTGTGATTATCCACCACTACCATGTTCATTGATCAAAGACGCACTTCAGCAACAGGGCAATTTTTCACAAATCAGTCTTAAAAGCACTTAATCTTACTCCGATACATGTTCTATCTCAAATATCATCGGGATGCAGCGTTAAAAAGTGCCGTTTCAAGGGGTAAATGAAGCTGTTGTGCGGCTCTCTGTGATTGAGCATGACTCAATGTCGGTATTTAATTATTCTGGGTCGTAATGTGTTTCTAATGAAGTGGAACTGAGCTAACGGCGGCGTGCAGGACAGCTCTTCTGCTAAAGTGCAGCCACTTGATGGATATCTAAACAAGTTCCATACTTAATGTCACACAAATTTGATTCATTTCCATCTAGACCTGAAGTTTACGGATCTTATATTTGTGTCTTGTTGATTGGTGGTTTTTGCTGTCTCTCAGGCATCTGTCTTCAGTGTTGGGGAATAAATTCGATCACGGGGCTGAAAGCATCATGCCTACGCTGCTCAACCTGGTGCCCAACAGCGCTAAAGTTATGGCCACATCCGGAATGGCAGCCATCCGCATCATCTTACGAGTGAGTTCTGATGATTTTCTTTATACTTTTTCACATGTATTTATACTTTAAGAGTCCATTCTGGGATCAAATTGAAAGAGTTAGATAATGATTCTGTTCCAAAACCTAGTGAACTGCCTTGCTGTCTACTGTTTACATAAGCAGCTACCCACAAAACTCATTTTGAACCTCATAAGAACCTTAATTGAATTGGGATGCTCTAAATGGGCAGCAATTTCACACAGCAAACAAATTACATGACACTACTCACTTTTGGATACTAGCACTGCACATGTTCCTCACTATATTAGCTTTAATGTTAATGTTTAATGTTTCTGGCTTTTTGTGATTTACGCTACCTTTCAAACTTTTGGGGTCAGTAAGATTTTTTTTATTAATTAAATTAAAGGAGGAGTTCACTTTTAAAAAAAACTTTTGCTGTTAATTTTTTCACCTTTTACTCACTTTCTTCAGTCGAAAAGAAATTAAGGTTTTTGATGAAAACATTCCAGCATTTTTCTCCATATAATGGACTTCAATGGGAACCAAACGGTTCAAGGTCCAAAAGACAGTTTCAGTGCAAACTGCAAACTGTTCAAAGGGCTTTAAACAATTTCAGATGATGAATAAGGGTCTTATCAAGCGAAACGATCACTCATTTAAAAAAAAAATCAAAATTTAAGTTTTATAAGCTCAAATTGCTCTGTTCTGTGACGCCCGTCTGTGACTCTCCTATTCGAGCTTGTTCATCAAAATGAATGAATCTTTTTCCCAAGTCAACTCGTTCATTTCGTTCGTTGAATGAACCAAATGACACGAAAAAAGATTTGTTCTTTTTGATGAACGAGTTCGAACAGGAGAGTCACGAACGCACATCACAGAACAGAGCAAGGTGACCATTTGAGCTTATAAAACTTAAACTTTTTTTTTTAAATGAGCGATCGTTTCGCTTGATAAGACCCTTATTCATCGTCTGGAATCGTTTAAAGCCCTTTGAACAGTTTGCACTGAAACTGTCTTTTGGACCTTGAACCATTTGGTTCCCATTGAAATCCATTATATGGAGAAAATCTTGGAATGTTTTCATCAAAAACCTTAATTTCTTTTCGACTGAAGAAAGAATGACATGGACATCTTGGATGACATGGGGGTGAGTAAATTATCAGCAAAAGTTTTTTTTTAAAAGGGAACTACTCCTTTAAGACGTTTTAGCAAGGGCATATTAATTTGATCAAAAGTGACAGTCTGGACATGTATAATAAGTTTACAATATTAACATGTTTTTTTTTACTCTATTAAATAAATGCAGCCTTGGTGAAACCTTCTTATAAAAAAAAAAACTTTTTGTCTTTCTCAGCATACACACTTCCCACGCCTTATCCCGATCATCACCAGCAATTGCACTTCCAAATCTGTGGCTGTTCGAAGGTAAACTAGACCTCCCTGAGAGATCTGCTTAAAAAAAAGAAAGGCATTATCTTCTAATAGTAATACTTGTTCATTTTCTCCCCATCAGACGGTGTTATGAGTTTTTAGACCTGTTATTGCAAGAATGGCAGACACATACTCTAGAGAGGTGAGTGGAAAATGATTGATGATCATGTGTTTCTGTAAAGTTTTGCTCGGGATGTATCTCATAGAACTTGGTATTTTTGTTTATTCCTTCTTCTGCCAAGCAGTCACCCCCCTCCCTTTCCTGTTTTTGTGACATTTAACTGGTGAAATCGTGTTACTTATCAAAGCTCGGCTGAACGGGCGACTGATGATTCTTTTCGCGTGTTGAATTGATGAGCCAGGGATGTGTGGCAACCATGCGTCCCAGCCGTTTCCATGGCAATATAGCCAGGAGCTCTTTTATAAGGAGGTCTGGACTCCCCTTATCCTCTCTTTCCCACTGTTCTGCCTTTAGAGAACTGGGAAAAAAGGTCTGCCGTCTGGTTCAGAAAGTTTCAAAGGAGACTCAGTGAATTCACTGTTGGTTCTACAGACTGTAAGAAACTGTATTCATCATGTTTCCTTACTACCCTAGGCATGTGGCGGTTCTCACTGAGACCATCAAGAAGGGGATCCATGATGCTGACTCTGAGGCCAGATCTGTGGCCAGAAAGTAAGTCAGTTTGCCTTTTTCTTTTGTATATTTGGAGTCCTTATTAATATATGTGCTTTAATAGTGCATTTTAACATTTGTCTCAGTCTAGATCATTTCAAAAGGTTGTCCCTTTGTTCTATAGGTGTTATTGGGGATTCCATGGCCATTACAGTCGGGAGGCAGAGCACCTGTTTCAGGCGTTGGAATCGACCTATCAGAAGGCCCTACAGTCCCATCTGAAGAGTTCTGACAGTATAGTGTCTCTACCGCAGTCCGACCGCTCCTCCTCAAGCTCACAGGAGAGCCTCAAGTAAGACATGCACACATTTCACTGAAAAAATCTCTCAGATTCCACAAAAATATTAAGCAGCACAACTGTTTTCGACACTGATAATAATAAGAAATGTTTATTGAGCACCAAATCAGCATATAAGAATAATTTTTGAAGGATAAACCGACACTGAAGACTGGAATAATGATGCTGAAAATTCAGCTTTTCCATCATAGGAATAAATTAAATTTTCAAATATATTAAAATAGAGAACAGTAGTTTTTTTATTAATAATATTTTACAATGTTTTGCTGTTTTTATGTTGTTGTTTATTTAATTTAAATTAATGCAGCGAGCCTAAGAGACTTCTATCAAAAACATTTAGCAAATCCTACCGACCCTAGTCTTACGAACGGTGGTGAATAACCTTACAGTTCAGTGATTGTAGACGATAACATTGTCTCTGAGTTTTTGATCGTATGAGCTGCAAATATCACATAGTTGTTGAAGTTGGTGAAATATTTGCCAGCTGGCTGATGGAGCATATGCACAGACTGATGATTGTGCTTCCTAGCATGTTGAGTCTTTTCTTAATATGAAGCAGTGATCTCATCTTCAATATTAGACTGCAGCATCTGTTACATTTTCTCCCTGTTGAACGGAGGCAGTGAGATCATCTTGAATTAGCACCAGTGTGATGAGTGACAGCTCTAATAGTCTCAATCTGCTAACGGCTTTTGTACACAAAAGCAGAAACACTGCTGTGTACTGGTAACAAAAATTGTAAAAAATAAGGTGTTACAAGCAAATTAAAATTGCAATTTCAATGTGATTTATTATTTGCAGATGGTATACATTCATTTACAGATAGGGATACTAGATAGAATGAACAATTACACCAAATTCACATTCAATATTAAATGAAGTTCACATATTCTGTAGATGTAATGCTCTTTTTTAATTGGTGTAGGATTTACTTTAAAACACTATTCACTAGGGATGCACCGATATGACAATTTTGGCCGATACCGATAACCGATAGTTTTTTATATTTGAAAGCCGATAACCGATATATCGGCCTATAAACTCAAATCTAAATATGCATCTAATTTTAGAGCCTGATTACAGAAACAAAAGTCTCACAATTAAATCCATGTCCCAAGCGCACAATTATAATGATTTTCTTATTATAGTGTTGTATAGCCGATATGACAGATGTTGTACCGAACCGTATTTTCATTTTTTGAAGAGATTTCAATGCTATTTCAAGAAATTCAAAAACATAAACAGTGCTCAACAAGTGTCTCAGCTGAAGGGAATAATGCATTATTTATCGGCTTTAATATATCGGCCACGTTTTCTTACCATGCCGATATCGATAACATTAAAAATGAACATATATCGGCCGATATCGATATGCTGGCCGATATATCGTGCAACCCTACTATTCACTCATAATTGGCTTGTAAATTTCACAAATAATTAAAAAGAAACAGCAAGTAACACATTGAATTAAACATGAAATTCTGAAGTAGTAAGACTGAAATAATTTTTTTCTCAATAAAAAAATACTGTTTTATTTACTTTGAAAAATACATTTTTACAGTGTTGTAGCAAATTTTGTAAAATGTTTTGGAAAATATGATAATATAAATACTATTTCTCATGAAATGAAAATTATTCTTCCTCAGTAAAAAAAGTGTGTTAAACCTACATTTTTTAACTAGATTTTTACGGTGTTGTATTTGAAAATCTCCTTGGCAAACATATTGAGAAATATATAAAAATTGTCAGTAGACTGAAAAATATGTAAATAAAAAAAATCTTTCCATCTACCCTCCTGCAGTCGACCGATGTCAGTGAAGAGTGTTATTGGAGGTCCCGTTACAAGAAGTAAGTAAAGCAACACTTTATTTTTTGACTGGTACTTGGCCATTCACAGTGCCATGTCTGTAACTCTTGTCTGTGTAATGTGTTCTCAGGTAAAGTGATCAGCTCTAGGGTGTCCTCAACCCCTGGTGCCCTCCAGCGTTCCCGCAGCGACGTAGACGTGAACGCAGCCTCCAGTGCCAAATCCCGCATGTCCACCGCAACCTCCCCATCTCCCTTCAGCTCTGCTGCAGCCTTGCCTCCAGGCTCCTACGCCTCCCTGGGTAAGACCTCATCACACTCTATCCATCTTTTCTCCTCTTTCATCTTTAATTAGGAATTTTAATAAAATAGCCATAAAAACCAGTGGCTTTTATGGCTGCAGCGGCCCATTAATAAAACTGATGGGCATCCATAGATGCTATTAACCTGCTCTGTGATGAGGAACAAATGACGGATATTCTACCATTTATTATCCTTTTAGTTTTTTTTTTAAAGTTTAGTGTAGTTTTTTTAGGAGGGAGAATAAAAGAATTTTATAAAATGCATCGTTCTGACAACTTTCAATGCGTTTGAAACTACTTCGATATTACTTGCTGGATTTACAGTATTATTATTAATAATAAATTAACATTTATTATTTATTCAACTTGTGTTTATAAATCCTTTTTTTATTTATTGAAATACATTTTAATTTTCCAGATGCATTTTCTAAAAGCAATTTAAACTATAGTGTAAAATTCAAAGTCAGGCCAAAGTCTTATGTTGCCTAAGTTGTATTTTGGTTTTCTCAGTGTTAGTTTTTCAGCAGAAGACAGAAGAGAATGTTGGAGCTTTTATAACTTTTGACCACTAACTTGTCTGAATAATCTTCTTTTTGTACCGTTTTCTAATCCCATGATTCCTCATAAATGATCAAAGAGATTTTATTTCCTCACCCACAGTCACACTCAGTAGCTCCCGTGTGCTTCCATGCAAGGCCCGTTTCTGAGCAGATCCCTGTCTTCCACGCTTCCATGGGCTTAACTGACTCTAATCTCTGCCTCTTATGCCTCTCCTCTCCTCCACCCTGCACTCCCCTGCTTTTGTTTTTGTGTTTTTGCCCCAAAGACGGTGCACCTGGTAAAATAGATGGTAAGCTGTATATGTATATGTGTGTGTGCGTGTGAATGTCTACACTTTGTGCTGTCCGAGGGATACGAGTTCTTTTGATGATTAACAACTGTACATCTGGCAGTCTGACTATTCTAGTGGTCTGCATGACCTGTTTGCATGATATATCCCCTCCTCTCCTATTCACAGTAAATAACAGTGGTTCAGTGTAATGAAAATGGTCACTTGTACTTGATATGATCTGTAATGTGTCATTTGTACCTTGGAAGAAAAAGTGCTCAAAAGTGTAGGAACCATGAATACCAGATGGTGGTATTGGTCTAGTTTATGGTTATTGAAACAGAGAACAAAATGGCTGTTTTGCACAGCTTCATACTGGAACTTTGTGTCAAAAGATCAAACTTTTTTTTTTTATTTGATTTAATTGAACTCAATAGGTAAACTACTGTTCAAAATTTGGGGCTCGTAAGATTTAAAAAAAAAAGTTTTGGTAACACTTTACTTGAAGGGGTGTGCATAAGACTGACATGACACCTTCATAACCATGACATTGAATATGAAATGGGGTTTATGCATGTTTATGACAACTGTAATTAAGTGTTTTTTGCTCAATAATGACATTTTGAATGCAAATATATGACATTATTTGAGATTTCTTTATGACATCTTAACATAAACCAACTCAACTCAACTACAGTGGTACTAATTGAATTTGTCATTAAAAAGTTATAATGGCTTCATGAGAGTCAATGTCAAAACCAACCACTTGACAGTTTAATGTAATGTTAACCAATAAAGCTAGGTGGTTATCAAATTAAGTTTGATAATTAATCTGCTATGTCATGTTTATGACAGGTTGTGTTGTCTTAATAATGTCAAGTTGTCATAACAAAGACACTGACAGGTTATGATGTCATGGTTTATGTCAAGGTGTCATAAAGACGTCTCAAACAATGTCATATTTGCATTAAAAATGTCATTATTGAGCGAAAGACACTTAATGACAGTTGTCACAAACATGCATAAAACTTCCTTCATGTTTATAACATATGTCATGTCATGATTATGAAGGTGTCATGTTAGTCTTATTCACACCCCTTCAAGTAAAGTGTTGCCAAAGTTTTTAAATGAGGTTTCTTATGCTCACCAAAGCAACATTTATTTGATTGAAGAAAAAAAATGGTAAAAATAGAAATATTGTGAAATAGTAATGCCATTTAAATAAACTGTTTTCTATTTTAATATATTTTAAAATGGGATTTATTCTTGTGATTGGAAAGCAGAATTCTTTACTCCAGAAATCATTCCAATATGCTGATTTGGTGCTCAAGAAACATTTTTTTGTAGTATTATTAGCAGTGTTGAAAACAGTTTTGCTGCTTAGTATTTTTTGTAAACCATTATTAAAAAAAATCAGGATTCTTTGAAGGGAAAGTTCAACATAATTAACATAATTGAAACATAAATGTCTTTATTGTCGAACAAAAGTAAAAAAAATACAAAGTATATATATGAAGAGTTCAGATGCAAAAGCCTCTAAATGCCATTTGAAATTTTCTTCTAGAATGGTCATTTTTATCAAGCTTGAATATTTAAGTTCATTAATTTCACTTAAATTACAATTAATAGGTAATCTTCATTGCCATTTAAGTGAAATTACTGAACTTAAATATACAAGCTTGATAAAAATGATCATTTTAGAAGAAAATTTCAAATGGCACTTAGAGGCTTTTGCATCTGAACTCTTCATATATATATATATATATAAACAGGCTGTTGTTGAAAATAAGAACTTGTTCTTAAGTTGTTTGTCTGGTAATTAAAGTATATATAGACCTCACATTTTTAAACGATAGTGTATGCTTTTATAGATCTGTCTGCTCAAAACCCAATAATGTTATCTGTTGCATTTATTTGAACATCAGTCATCTCAGTACAGCATGTCATGTAATTCCTTTCAGTCGGTATATTTTCATCAGGGAAACCTCTTTGTTTGTCTTTAGTATCCCTGTCCTTTATTATTGTCGTTAAAACCTTTCACTTTGTATCTCTTTGTGTCACTCACTCTAAATCTCTCCCTTCCTCTCATGCATTTTGTATCGCTTCATCTCACGCTGTTTTTCTTAACCTCCAGGTCGAGTGCGGACGAGAAGGCAGAGCTCAGGGAGTGCAGTCAACGCCAACAGCACTGTGACAGACAGCCGAGGTCGAAGCAGAGCTAAAGTGGTGTCTCAGTCCCAGCGTAAGTGTCTCTGTAGCCTTCAACTGTTACACCCAAAAAAAAAAAAAAGATTTAAGCATGGTATGATTTATAACCATGAAACTACCATGGTTTTGCTTTGTTTTACGAAAACATTTACTGTAATAATGTTTATGTTGTAATATTAATGTTTGTTAATAAAATTTTACCGCTAAACTGTATTTGGCAATTTGCTAAATTCAACTATGCTAGTTCCATGTTTCCCATATCACTTCACAGCGTCTTTCTTTTCACATATTAAAATACTATGTCAATGTCAATACAAATCAATTTACAAACACAATTGTGGCATTAAAATAATGTAATAATTACCCCTCCCCCCATATTTTTTATTACTGTAATGAAAAAAAAATGCAATTAAATGTATACAAATGAAATACTATTTGTTTAAACACATCCTTTAAATAATTATATATGACAATCATCAGTGAGAACATCGTCACATGTTAATGTGGAACACATGAAAATTGAATGGAAAAATGTACTTAAGTTTCATGTAAATTATTATTTAAAAAAAACATAATGCTCCTTAAAACAGGCTGTCATTTTATTTTTTTTATTTTTTTATTTTTTCATGGTGAAATGATACCTGGACATGTTTTACCGGTCTAGGGTCACTAGAGTTTGAGCAGCTTTGATGCTTAACCATTGGTCTGCCACCACTATCATCTTCATTTTTTACTTTGTTTTTAATGTTTTCACTAGAGCCAGACCGATATTATCGGCCGATATTAGGCATTTTCCAAACTATCGGTATCGGCATTTATAATGGCCGATAAATGAATATTTCAAAAATAAAATAAAAACAGACGAAACACGCTTGAACCATGTCATGAGTGTTGGAGTTGTATAGTTTGTCCACCAGGGGGCACTCTACACCGTTCCTGTTGGCAACACTCGTTGAGTTGGTCACGATACATACATTGCTTGAATAACAATTAAAAGAACATCCCCATCAGTTCTCTTAACTCAAATAAGCATGACAAAATTTGTGACTAATCATCTCCAGTTTAAAAAAAATTTATAAATAAATAAAATATCGGCCGATATTTCGGAATATCGGATTTTAAAACCCAAAAATATTTGTATCGTATCGGCCTTCAAAATCTTTTATCAGTCGGGCTCTAGTTTTCACATCCCAGATTGGCATCCTGCTGAACATGGAGTTTATTCCACAATTATAGTTGAAGCCACTCTTTGGCATTAAATGTGTAGATTTAATTTGATAGAGCACGAATAAACGCCATCTTGCCTGATGCATGCTGGGTAATCATGCGTCACATCAAGCGTCTATTGTAACTGGCTAATTTTCACCTGTCCGTTGCCTCGGCTCCATACACAAGGATCCAGATCAGCTAACCCCACTAGTGGTAAGCCCCCCCTCCTCAGAATAAAGCTGCTTTAATACCCTCAAGATGAACCCTGCATGAGTCACACGTATACCATGTTGCATGTTCTTCTCTTGCGTAATCTTACTTTTATTTCTGTTCAAATAGAGGTCAGACGTGATATAATAGTTGGGTTTTTGTTCTTGCTTTGATGTCTGTCTGTAAATGTTTGCAAGGTGTCTGCTGCTCATAGTATAGTATGTCACGTTACCATGCCTGTGGAGATTATTGTTTTCCCTGCAGCTCGAATAGACCTTGGATCCTAGCTCACCCTGTTTGTCCGTTTCTGTGTTTGTCTGTATCAGAGTAGAGCTCTCTTCTTCATATATTTGCATACACATATTACATTTTTCTTTGAGATGATTTTGTTCACCTAAACTTTAAACGGGCCATGGGAAAAAATTCAGTGCTGACTATAAGATTTTCTTTAGTTTAGTTTTCACACCATTGTTTGTCAAATACTATTTTTCTATAAAGTTGATTTTTGTTTTGTGCTATTTTATATTATTTCTTTAGGCCGTGTGTCCACCAAAGCGTTTTTATCTAGCTGAAAACGCTAGACGCTCTGCTGAAGACGCCGTGCTGTGGGTGCTTGAAAGCGTTTTGGCAGCGCAGCGGTTTTTCCGTTAAGACATTTCGTCGCTATGATACAGAATATCTGCAGCACAGTTTACTTGAAACTGATTTCGCAGATCATTTGTTTCATACTAAAATTTTTAATTTTCATCCATTTTGCGCGGTTAGCTCTGCTGGTTGATGTCATTGTACAGAAAGAATGTTGTGACAGTTGGTCGGTGTGGTTTAGTCCCGCCCCTCTTTCACTGTGATTGGACGGCTGGGTAAGACGTGAACGTGATGAGCGCTGCGTTTTATCCAAAGTTGAATATTTTTCAACACTCGGCTACCAGTAAAAACGTGGGACGCTCGGCGCTTCAGCGTGAAAAAAACACTTAGCCCTTCGTTACACTCATGGCGTTTAAAAAACGTGGCACTCCCATTGAAAACAATTGAAAACATACGCCAGGCGCGTGGAAAAATGCTTTGGTGGACACGCGGCCTAAGGTTACAATTTTTGGAAGAATTAATCTGATCATGAATGCCTTGAATTTTGATGATCAAAATCAACATTGAGGGGGGAATTTAAAGACTAAATGCAATGAAAAAAACAGGTGGATTAAAAAAAATAATAATAAAACATGTTAACGTATACTGCCAGAATTTTGGACTCTAACCCTTTTGAAGATTTTTAAATGTTTTTTTTTTTTTTACAGAATTTCTCTGCATTTATTTAATAAAAAATATAGCTATAACAATGAATTATTAAATATGAATACAATTTAATACTGTTCTCTATTTGAATATATTTTACACATCCACTCTTCAATGTCAAATGATCCCTCAGTGATTCTTTGAAAATATTTTTTGCAGAATTATTTGATGAATTAAAAGTTCAAACAGCATTTTTGTAGCATTATAAAAGCCTTTACTGTCACTTGATAAATGTAGTCCTTCCTTGCTAAATAAGTTTCTTTAATATATACTGTATGTATATAATATATAATATACCCCAAACTTTTCTTGCAATCATGGTAACATTAATTCCTTTTATAATGGAAAACAACTTTATAAACAGCACATATACATTTTCACAGTTTTAGTGAAGCTCACTTTGTATTTTAAAGAGATGATTCAGTGTCTTATTAAAAAAAGGTGCCTTATTTCATTTTACCCCTTTAATTATGTAAATGTAGTTGTAAGCCGAGGGGAGCCATTGGCATTTGGTAGATAATCATTCACCATGTTACTTACAACAGACCTGGTCTCACTTCCCTTTCCAGCCGGCAGCCGATCCAGCTCTCCTGGGAAGCTCTTGGGACACGCATATGGCAGAATTCCTCGAGCCACTGCCCCAACAACACCCTCAGAAAAGTACTCTAGGGTCCCGCGAAGCCAAGGGTGCAGCCGTGAAACCAGCCCCAACAGACTGGGCCTAGGTAGGGACAACATATTCATCATCAGCAAATCACATCACTTCATTGACGTATATAAAACAACTTTCTTCTGGAACTCAAGTGGACCTAAACTGGTTCCTTGAGTAATCCCTTTAGACTATGCATTACAACATGGAGATTTTTTTATTTATTTTTTTGAAAAGGACCAGATGGTAGGATTTTTCAACTTTAATTTTCCTGAATCATTGTTCACTGCAAATCCCATTTGATTTGATGGTGTGTGAAGGAAGCTCAGCATTCATTTAATTGGCTGATGCAAGTATTAATGCCAAAACTGACTCAGTGGATAATCATTGCTGTTTTTTGCATGTTATTCATTTACCTGTTGTTAAATGATGACAGTGCTGACTAACGGCTTCCATTCCTTCATAGCTTTTCGGGCTGTGTTTTGAGGTCATTGTGTTTGTCACTTTTTTCTGAGAAATGTTTGTGTGAGTCCTGCCTTTTTAAAGATCTGACCAAAAATGTCCAGCCAATTATTTAAGCTCATTAAATTTAACAGTAAGTATTTTTTTCTGTAAAACAAGAAAAAGTATATACAAAACCGAGTGTATATATATATATATTTTTTTTAATGCCTCAAAAGTTTGTAAGAATGCTTTTAAGCTAAATGCAGCCTTTTTGTGTGTGTTTTATATAAAGGTGCACCAAGCAATTACACCTAAAAATTAATAGTAATTTATTTGTATATGTTGAGATGAACATTCAAGTCATATCCGTGGTTTAAAAGCTTGACAACGATTAGCAGTGACAAAGTGAACAAAATTAATTTAATTTCAGTTAGACATATCAATATATTTAGTCACAGGACAACAAACATGAAAGTTGACAAAAGTTTAACTTTATGCAAAAGAACAGTGATGCGATACAGCAGCTACCAATCAGAATTAAGACAGCACACTCATCACCTGTCAGAAACTGTAGCCGAGTGAACGTAAGATGGATACATATATTAAAGAGTACATGCCGAGATATAATTTTTCAAAAGTGATGCATGGAAACCAGTGTCAGAAATTGTCAGTGTTGATTCATGAGAGCTTGATTCATGCATTAAACATTGCTAAATTTTATATACAAACTCCAAATGTAAAATGTATAGAAGCAAGTGAAGTGATTTATTATCCTATAATCTGTTTAAAAAAAAAACCTCCATACGCAAAATTACTTTGTGCACCTTTAAAGCTGTATGTTCAGAAACTCCCTAAATGTTGTCTGAATCGAATTGAAAATGTTCAGCGTAAGCCTTGTCCTTTAAACATTTAACATTTCTAAAGCAGAAGGACCCTAGGAGTGGCCAACCCAACCCTTCCTTTCTCTGACTCCACGGCCTCACTAATGCGCTAACCTGTGTTCTAACAGCCAGGCTGTGTGGTAAAGCTCTTCTTCCTGCCACTTCTCCCTATCGCACGCTAGCCCGGAGCAGTCGCATCCCCCGCCCCAGCATGAGTCAGGGGTGCAGCCGTGACACTAGTCGCGAGAGCAGCCGCGACACCAGCCCCGCTCGGGGCTTCACTCCTATTGGTGAGTAGGTGGCTGATGGAGCCCAAACGACAACAACAACCAATTCGTTATTACAAAATTTTCCCTTGAATTTTATTTGGCCTAATTTATAGATGGGATTCCTAATTTGTGGGATATGAAATTGTTTGCTTTGCTTGCCTCAATGCATGCACTAATATGTTCTCAAAGTGCTGTAATAACATGTACTGCTTTTTCTTTGGGTTGTTAATACATCCAGTGGATGTTTTGTTGGTTTGTCCTTAAAAAAAAAAAGATTTCTGTGGCATTGTGGATGAAAACAACTGGTCTGATCTTTAAAATAGTTTCCAGGGAGGATTTCTACAACTAAAATTAAAACTGAAAATATAAAAATAAAAGCGACTTCAAATTTTCTATTCATAAATGCAAATAAGGCTAAACACTGAATGTAATGCATAGCATATTGCATTGTTTATTCATTGCTTATCCTCAGGGAGACTGATAAGTCTATGGTCTGTTTCACACTATATATATATAGTCAACATGTAAACTGTGGCATTTTGGATATTTGGTGTCAATGCCACGGATGGTGCTCAGTGTTTCAGTGTAGCACTAACCGTTCCTGGGGTGTTACCCCTCTTCCTGTCCCCTTGCAGCCTCCCGACGTCACTCTCGCTCAACCAGCGCGTTGTCCACGGCCGAACCCGTGGGCCAGTCAGGTGACCTGCATGAACCCTCCCCCCAGACAGGGCCAATCACCAGCATGCCTTAATACTTTACTTTTTTGAAAGTAAAACTGGCAGCTGGGAACCACTTCACGTCACTGATAGATTTAGATGTGAATTATCTGTTCATTTGTGAAATTATACTTCCAGTGTCTTTGTCTTAAGTGACGTGTTATGCTTTTCTCGCCGTAAACATCAGCATCCATCCTAGCTGAGGTCATTTTATTTGCGTTTCCATTCGTTTAGTGGTGTGTTTGCCAAAATCCACATGAGTTCTTTGCTTCGTATATTAGGTTTTGTGTACTTCGCATTTGCAATTATTTGTTTATTTATTTTTTACACTTTTGCGTTTGGTGTTATTGCTGGTATTAAATTTTAAATGGGTATTTTGGTTGGCATTTTATGCATCATAGAGGTTCAGTGTATTTTTTAGATTGCTTGAATTCAATCATTGTTTTGCCGGACCTAAAATTCACACACATTGGCATTTCCTTTTTTTAAGAAGCTGCTTTATTGTTAGTCAAATCAGTGTTTTTTTGCTGAGCATAATTTTGCTTTTGATCATTGTAGCTTTACAGGTGAAATGTGTAATTTCTAGGCCACTAAAAAGAAGTTCAGTCTGTTTGTTTGAGCTACCCAACTTGAGCAAACATGATAACATCAGTTTTGGATGGGATTTTCTGATTGGCAAACTAATGGTGGATGTGGGGAGTTTTGTAAATACTGAAATTACACACTTCACCTTTAACCTTTTAAGTTTTTAAGCAACCGTATTACTTTTTCTGTCCTTTCTGGGCTTGTGTCTCATATATTATGTGTTGGGTTGTATCAGGGTGTCTTTATTTCCTCAACACTCTCTCAACAACTCTACATGTCATCCTAAAGTTTTGTCTTTGAGATATTAGCTTACTTGGTTAACAATACAGTATGTTAATGACGTGACTTTAAGATGATGTCGTAGAAGGTAAGAATTTCCTTTAGTGTTGCACGATATATCGGCCATATCGGTATTGGCCGATATTTGTTCATTTTTTATGTTATCGTTATCGGCCCGATAATACAATTTGGCTGATATTTTAAAGCTGATAAATAATGAATTATTTCCTTCAACACTTGAGACAATTAAGATGCGCACTGTTCAACAAGATTGTTCTTTATTGCTTGAAATATGATGAATCAAAAAGGAAAATATAGTTAAGTGCAAAATGTGCTGTCATATCGGCTACATGAAATTATAATGAGAATAATATAATTTTGTGATTGGGAAATTGATTTTAATTGTGAGGCTTTTGTTTTTGCAGTCAGGCTCTCAAAAATTATATTTTGATTCTTTGGCCGATATATCGGTTATCTGCTTTCTAATATAAAGAATTATCGGTATCGGCCAAAATGTTCACATCGGTGCATCCCTAATTTCCTTACCCGCCATTGCCCATCCTCACTATATAATTCTGTGTTTAAACCCCACAGATCGCTTTGGCCTGATCCATCAGGCTCGTATTTCTGCATCTGTCAATGCTATGAGGGTCCTGAACACTGGCACGGAAGTGGAGGCTGCCGTAGCTGATGCTTTGGTAAGAATCATGGTCCTCACTCAAAGACATCATTACGATTAACTGAAATATGTGTCATTATCTCATCTAGGATAATGCGTCTGTATGACTCAAACTATTTGTTATACGTGTCCCTAAAAAAACACCCACAAAAAAATATGTAATATTAGGATGACCTTTAAATGAGTAGTGTTCTTTTGGGTATTCTGGGTTTTAATTCATTTTAAAATATTAAACTAGAATTAATATTACAATTTATATTCTAAACAAAATTAAAAATATATATATATATGTTAAATTAAATATAAAATATATGTATTCAGATATTGAGTTAAACAGATCGTTACTGTATATATTGTTTTGAACATTCAAGAATGAAACCATATTCTGGTTGAAAAAGCAAAAACAAATCAAGACTTTGTAAAAGGGCATAATAAGGCCTCTTTAAATATAATTCTTCCTTGTGTTGTTTATTCAGTGAAAAAATAGTTAGGTAAATAGTATTGTAAGGAAAAGTACATTTTAATTTTGATGTGCTTATGTGTCAGCTATCCAGCTATATTTCATATTGTGTCTTTTCTGCTACAAATTTGCCCCCTTTGAAATGTCTGCGTCTCTTTGCTCTTCCTTTCTTGGTTGTCTTCAGCTGTTAGGGGACTCCAGGAATAAGGTAGTTCTTCAGTTTATTTATTGCTTGTGCTTCCATTTTTATTGACTAATCAGAATGACTTATCCCATCATGGTCTGTCAGGCAAATATCAAGAGCATTTTGAGCACCACAAACATTTTTCGTTTCTTTCATTAATTTGGTCAATGACCATTTCATCTGCACATCTCATCATTTCCTGCACAACCACCATAAGATTCATTTCATTTATTTTGCCATCAATTTGATGTTAATCTCTTCAATTTATTATCTGTATAAGTCACCCAGTGTTATCGACTTGGAAAATGTATGTCATCATTAATTCACATGTGACATCATTAATTCACCCTTTTGCTACATAAGTAGATGTAATTACCCAGTGTGACGCGCTCTTCACTTATGTCACCTGCGCACACTGTACTAATGACAAGCATTTTAATGTTTGTTAATGCATTGCCAACCGCTGAAAATTGTCTGTTTGAATTATTCATGACCTGCTGAATTGTTCCTTCACAATCCATTGCTGAGACTGGAGAAACACCTCAAAGGCCATTTACACACTGGAGCTAAAGTTGTCACTCCTTTCTTAATTCTTAAATTCATTCAAAGAGTTTGGTTATTTATGGAAATAGCAACCGAAATCTACAACTAAATTAACTACATAACTACTACTAACAACTTAAGAATCCAGAAGGGCATCAAACCTGTATGAATTTCTTTCTTCCGCTGAACACAAAAGAAGATACTTTGAAGAATGTCGCTAACAGGTGATGTACCTCATTGACTTCCATAGTATTTTGTTCATACTATGGTAGTCAATGGGGAACATCAACTGTCTGGTTACCGACTTTCTTTGAAATATCTTCTTTTGTGTTTAGCAGAAGTGTGTACAATATCTAAATGAACAACTAGTTGTCTTGACACACAGATTTTGACTCTTATATCTCTTTCCACCATAGTCAACAGTATTTTACTAAAAAATGATTGTGAAATAATCACTCTCTCCTCTCCACCTATAGCTGGTGTGAGGTGAGCGCACTGGCACCGTTGTTCTGTGGCAGCCGTCGCATCATCCAAGTGGATGCTCACACACTGGTGGTGGTTGAGGAGAGATACCCTGACATGATTGTAAAGTGCTTTGGGTGTACAGCAGTACATATGAAAGCATTATATAAATGCCTCCATCCATTCATTCATTCATTTAATATGTCTCTGATGGCTAATTTCCTTTATCGAATATACACTATCGTTCAAAATTTTGGGGACCGTACTTTTCTTTTTTTTATGTGTGTGTTTGACAGAAGTTTCTTATAAATACAGTAAAATAGTAATATTGTGAAAAATAATTATATTTTTGCGTTTTAAAATGAGATTTATTCCTGTGAGTTTTCAGCATCATTACTACAGTCTTTAGTGTCACATGATCCTCCAGAAATCATTCTAAGATGCTGATTTGGTGCTCAAGAAACATTTCTTATTATTATCACAGTTGAAAACAGTTAATACTTAATGTTTTTGTGGAAACCATGATGGGTTTTTTTTTTTCAGGATTCTTTGAATATAACGTTAAAAAGAACAAAGAAATGTAAAACTTTTGTTACATTATAGATGTCAGTTTAATGCATCATTGCTGTATAAAAGTATAAATTAAAAAAAAAAAATCTTACTACCCTTACATTTTTTTTAACAGTAGTTTAGGTAATGGTTAGCAATCACATTAAACTATTGGCATCCATGTTTCTTATTTACAGCTCCAGTACACCTAAACCGTTGTGAAAATCACTATAAACCACAAATTCAGGAGTGACTTGTGTATTTTTCTGTATCCACACATATCGATATTTTAAATCATTCAGTCCCACATTTAAATGTGGTCATCGCTCCTAAAACTTTGACATGTTTACATGGTCAGTTAGAAAAGAACTAGGGCTGTGCAAAAATTAATTGCGATTAATCGCTTCCAAAATAAAAGTCTGTGTTTACATAATATATTTGTGTGTGCTGTATATAATTATTTTGTATATATAAATACACACACATGCATGTATATATTTAAGAAAATGTGTTATTCATATATAAAATATTTTTATTTATATAATGTAGATTATGTATTTATATATATATATATATATACAGAATTTAAGTGCAAATAATTATTAAATATATACATGCATGCATAGGTATTTATATATACAAATAATTATATACAGCACACACAAATATTTTATGTAAACACAGACTTTTATTTTGGATGCGATTAATCACAATTAATTTTTGCACAGCCCTAAAAAGAACCTAAACTCTTGTTGTTATTTTTTTTTAATGCTGCATGGCTTTCTCATATCAACAGCATACTTACTATGTTTAAGTTTAAATTGTTGAATTAACTCTCTTTGTTGGTCTTTAGTCCTTTTGAATCTACTAACCTGCTCCATCCTCTCCTCAGCGCAAGCCTGTGAGAAGGAGGTACGAGTCTGATGACGATGCCAACAGTGACGCATCCAGTGCCTGCTCGGAGCGTTCCTATAGCTCTCGTAATGGAGGCATTCCTCACTATCTGCGTCAGACGGAGGATGTCGCCGAGGTGCTAAATCACTGTGCCAGTTCCAACTGGTCAGAGAGGAAGGAGGGCCTGCTGGGTTTGCAGAACTTGCTAAAGAGTCAGCGCATTCTCAGGTGGGGGCCTTCAGAGGGACACAAATGGTCTCTTGGTTATTTGTAGTGTCATTTCATTCTCCTCCAAGACAAGAAGTATAAAATAACCAGTCAGTATCTAGCAAGTTTTGTATTTTCGCATGTGCAAAATCCCAGTTGTCTTACAATACTTTTTCAGTTTTATTCTTATAGTGAACAAGCCTTTAATCATATTTGTGTGTGTTTCAGCCGTGTGGAGCTGAAGAGGCTGTGTGAGATCTTCACCAGGATGTTTGCAGATCCTCACAGCAAGGTAACCTGTGTTATGATGCCTACTTTCCACTTTGATCAGACTTAATCTACTTACCAATGGCTGGATTAATGGTAGAAGTCCACATCAAGGATTTAATGAAGGATTACGTGCATCATTTTAAATTAATTGTTATAATAAACTAAATAAGAGGCTTTAATCCCTATGGATTCTGTGAAATTAACAACTTTGTCTGACAAACAGTGTGTTTGTGTAGAGCTTTAAAAAATGGGATGAGATTGCACTAATCGAATGTGTTTTTTTCCTGTTGTTTGCATGGTCTGCCTTGGTGTGGATTTTAACAATAGAGAGTAAGTGGATCTTACAAATACCTGAACTATTCTTTTATATTAATGGATTTTTTATGTTGTATTCTTATGTCACACCATCATGAATGATACGTCAAGTCATCCTGGCTGTTGTACTGTTATTTTATGTTATTATATTATAAGTGATCAGGTTTATAAACTGGCTTACAGGCAATTTTCCAAAAAATCACATAGATTTACATGGATTAACAAAGGACTCCTTTAAGGGGTGATGAACTGATGAATTTTCCTTGAGCTTTTAAAATCTAAGAGGTCATCGTATTATAAGAATATCCTGTAAGTTTCAGAACTGAAAACGTCCTTGTTAGTCCAATAAAAGCTTTTATTGACACCAGGCTCAGCAAACGACTCGTTTTTTTAAAGTGGGGAACTATGACGTCAAAGAGGATAAAACACCACCCCCGCAGAAAAAGATCAACGCCTACTTCAACACGGCCGGTTTAGCCCCGCCCACCGATTCGCTCGTTACACGCATAGCTAAATAACATAGATGCCTACCTCGTGATGACAAACCGGATCGAGCTACCGAGCAATGCAAAATATTGTGCAGTGCCTGGTTGTGGAAGAAGACAGTCGCTATATAAGCAAGTGTGTCAACTCATTATAATATGCAAAACTGTGCAGTGAGCGTTTTTTTTCCAAGTCTTTAGTGTGAGACGCCCATAAAAACCGAGTGTTTTTGAGCTAGGCTCAAAACTAGGGTAAAAATTAGCCTATTACTTATTCATTTTGATGTTTTTTTAATGTAAAAACCAAGTGAACGTCATAAGCTGACCTCAGACAACAATATAAAAAAATGTAATGTAAAAAGCCAGTTCATGACCCCATTAAACTAGTACAGTGCTTCTCAACCAGGGGGCCAGGGCCCACAGCAAATTTACAAGGGGACCTCATGATGACTTGAAATTATTTAAAATAAGCCCTAATTTAAAATACCTCCAAAACAATTTGTATTTTATTTAACATCCTTCAAAAAAGTTTATTTCAATTACAATTTTAGTTACCATAGACACTCCTTAATCTTTGTAAACAAAAGGACTGCCAAGCACCATTCACATTTTGTTGAGTGAATGTAGAAATGTAGTTTTCTAATACATTGGTGGGAAAGGCATATCAATCCACTAGTATGCTTATGAAATGATACGCAGCGCACCATTGGTGTGACGTTGGATGATCTACTTCCAGGTGTTCAGCATGTTCTTGGAGACTCTAGTGGACTTCATCACTGTGCACAGAGAGGACCTCCAAGACTGGCTCTTTGTACTGCTCACTCAGCTGCTGAAGAAAATGGGAGCTGACCTCTTGGGCTCGGTCCAAGCTAAGGTCCAGAAGGCTCTGGACATCACGCGGTCAGTCTCTAGTGACAGTCCTAGTCAAGAAATACTTTACCTCCACAACTTTTGTGCCGCTAGGATAATGTCTTTTTCTCTGTTTTCCCCCCTTTTAGAGAATCTTTCCCGTTCGACCAACAGTTTAACATTCTAATGAGATTCATTGTCGATCAGACTCAAACCCCCAATCTGAAGGTATGATGTTACCTTACAATACTGCTTACGAAACCCCAGCTGCAAAGCCCCAGCTTCACAGCCTGTTATTCCTTATATTCTTGATGTTATAATGCAGGTGAAGGTGGCCATCCTGAAGTACATCGAGTCCCTGGCACGACATATGGACCCCGCTGACTTTGTGAACTCAAGTGAGACGAGGTTAGCCGTGTCTCGCATTATCACCTGGACCACAGAACCCAAGAGCTCTGACGTCAGAAAAGTGAGTTTCTATGGAGATGTGCTTACAAATCAGTGCTGTAATGGAGTATGATGGACGACATGATTGATATTTAGAGGCTAATTCTCACAAATTCATTGTGTGAATTCTGTCAGCATTTACCATTTATTCACCCTCATGTTGTTCTAAATAACAAACTATCCCATTACGAATAATTTCTGATCTTCGTTGCCAGATTTTTACTTTTAAACTGTAGGTTAAACATCAATGAATCACAAGACGTTTATTCCCAATATCAGTTGGTGACTTAAGGCAACAAGTAGTCATCATCAGTTTCTCTTTTACTGTGTGTTACCCTATTGCCCTGACACGATGGCCCAGACCCTTCATAACTGGGCATATGAGGAGTTGTCAGGCAGGCCCAGCACTACAGCCCTACTTCCTGGAGAGGGTCATCTGGAGGAGAGGTGCAAGCAGGTAGTGCCAATCCAACGGCCTAACCAAAAACCCACACCTAACCGCGTGCTCTCTCCTCACTCTAATCTGCCTTGCGAAGTGACTGCTGAAACAATCTCTTAACATGCAATTCTACCAGAAGGCTAAAAAGAGCAGAGATTAAAAACAAAGCTAGTGTTTTAAAGTTTCCTTTTGTTTTTCAATTGCTGTTAACGCTCAACTGCTTAAGATGTTTTTTATTCACAGAATAACAGTGAGTGAATCAGTGTTCTTGCATGTGTTTAACATTAAACAGAACGGAGTCATGGACAGTTGTACTATCTATGAAATTGCGAATCAAATTTACCAGGGTTGGGAATCTCGCCTGTTTGGGCCTTTAGACCGCTGTTTTCATTACGATAAAAGTGATATTTTGCTTGTATTTTAACCGAGCAGAAATAACATCAACATATTAGAGTTTATTTATGATTTGTTGAAATCTGTAATAATCATATCTGATACTGAAGGCAGTAAACATGGTAAGAATTGGTGTTTTCTTTCTTTCCCACTAAAAGATTCATTTATTGAATCGCTCGGAAACTAGATTCATTAAGGGGCATCGAAATAAGAGTCGTCCCTTATGATTCCCATCCCTGATACTGAGAAAACCTACACACTAGAGAAAGCTTTGACAAACAGGATTTTGTTTTGGAAGGACCCAGTCTCTTAAATGTCAAAGGATGTGTAAACTGAACTCTAGTGTGTAGGTGACAGATCAGACTCGGTTAGAGCACTGCAGCCACAGTTCCTCGTACAGTCTCTCTTTCTACTCTGAGTTATCGCCGCCGGATTTTCTCAGCATGTATAAGTGTGCTCCCGTTCATTAAGATGTTAGTATTTGTGCTAGATCTCATGAGTTGTGTTGTTTTGTGCAGGCCGCCCAGATTGTGCTGATCTCACTCTTTGAGCTGAACACTCCTGAGTTCACCATGCTGCTGGGCGCTCTGCCTAAAACATTCCAGGATGGAGCCACCAAACTCCTGCACAACCATCTGAAGAACTCAAGCAACACTAGCAGCGTGGTACGATTTCTTGTTTTATATCTTAAGAGATTGTGTATTGAAAGATTCACTATGCACTACCGTTCAAAAGACTTTTAAATGCTTTTTGAGACCATTCTATTGTTTTCTAACTTTTGATCAAAAAGATCAGTTTCAATTTACAATTTAAATTTTTACTGTTTTTGCTTTCTATTTTAATATATTTTTAGTAATAGGATGCTCAGTATGGCCGCTGTTGAAATGAAAGTGCCATCCTAAAAGCATTTCCTTTTTCTTTTCTTTTTTTTTTTGGAAATTTTTTTTTTTTTCAAAGACATGATTTTTGATGCCTTTTTTGTCTATCAGTCATATAATGCAGGTCTATGGTCACCACCTCAAAGAGCATGCACAGAGAAGTCCAAATTAAACATGATTTAATGACTCGTAAATGTAATTACACATTGATGACCCAAGACACGAAACGAGCGCTTTGTGTGAGAAAACAAACAGTATTTATTTTGTTTTTACCTCTCGTAATCACTGAGGGCACGGGCGCTTTGTGGCTGTGGTTACAAGAGGTAAAAACGATATAAATACTGTTCGTTTTCTCACACAAACCGCTCGTTTCGTGTCTTGGGCCATCAATGTGTACTTACATTTACGAGTCATTAAATCATGTTTAATTTGGACTTCTCTGTGCATGCTCTTTGAGGTGGTGACCATAGACCTCCATTATATGACTGATAGACATGAACAAATGGCTAAATGGTAAGCTAAAACATACCAAAAAAATTAATTTCAAAGCAAACTATCACTTTAAGAGCAATTCAGGCAAAATGGCAAAAAGAAAACAATGATAAAGATCGGCTTCTAATATTGTTTTGTTGCTGAACTGTTGTTTAGCTATAGCCTGAAAAGATTAAGGTTATTATTTCATCTTTGTCTCCTTCAAAGAGTTCACCCAGCAATACAATGGGCCGCACGCCACCACGGCACCCCACCAGCAGGACCAGTCCTCTCACCTCACCCACAAATTGCTCCCATGGGGGTCTTTCACCCAGGTAACACTTCCTCTTCCATCCTCTCATAGCATGATCTCACTCTGGGCACGAAGACCTTGAAAGGCCTGTCACCCTGTTTTACGGCTCTAACATGTACTAAACATCTGAAATGGACTTGCTGTGTTGCTTTCATCAAAATATCCCTTTACAACCTGAAACCCTTAAAATGAATTTCTGCATTTCTGGGGTAGGAGCCGAATCCCCTGCAGAGTCATCCTCTCATGCAGGGTCTAAAAC
Source organism: Pimephales promelas (assembly GCF_016745375.1). The sequence goes on along the minus strand of NW_024121566.1, from coordinate 4,194,304 downwards.
TCTTTTAAAGAGGTCTGCAGAACATCATAGATGATGATTTAGGGGTTTCCGGTGCTCTTTATCTTATTAACCCATGCTGCTAATCACAACACTCCGACTGGACCACTCTCTTTTTCTCTCTCTCTTCCTCTTCTGCCCTGTTCTCTCCCTCTCCGGCCGTTCTGTGGGCACAGTCGGTTATGGGGTTGGAGTGTCGATGGGCTCTTAAAGCACCCCTCTCCCTCTCCTCCTCCTCCTCCTCCTCCTCCGTCTCACTCCTCTATTCCTGCCGGCCCCTCCCTCAGGGCCTTCCGCTGCGCGCTCTCACCAAGGTAACTCAGCCGCTAGCCATGATGAGGAGGGGGCGGGATGGGTGCTTAAATTCCCACCCACTCCCAGCCTAACAGGGGCATGGGTGCACAAATATTAGTGGCCACGGTTTGAAATCATTCCAAATCCAGAAATCCCTCTGTGGATAGTGGTTGATGATAATGGATGTAAAAATGGTTTTGCACATTTGTCATTTACTAACTGACCATGTTTGGAGCATCCATTTACTCACTTTTAGGTGCATGTTGGAGTTGTCCACTCAATTCTTTTCAAATATTTTGTATGCTTTGGCTTACTTGTTTATGTGAGTGTTGCAGTCCATTCAACGTCAATGTTTATTCCCTCTTTTACTCTATTTCTCTCTTCAGTATGCTGGAGTATGACACCGAGAACATGAATTCTGATGAGATCTTTAGCTCACTGCGTGGTGTCACAGAAGCCATCCAGAGTTTCAGTTATCGCAGCCAAGAGGACCTGAATGAGCCAATCAGACGTGATGGGAAGAAGGATGATGCTGTGAGTCTATGCTTTACCAGTGGGCAACAGAAGCAACGACACAGATTTTTATTTCCATATTTTGTATATTTTTTTTATTAATATTATTATTAATGTTATTAATAGGGCTGTCAAACAATTAATCGCATCCAAAATAAAAGTTTGTGTTTACATAATATATGTGGATGCACTGTGTATAATTATTTTATATATATAAATAGACACACATGCTTGGATATATTTAAGAAATTTACTTTCATGTATATACTGTATATAGATTTATATATAATTTATATTATATATAAATATACATATTTTATATATAAATAATATATTTTTCTTAAATATACATGCATGTGTGTGTATTTATATACAAAATAATTATACACAGTGCACCCACATATATTATGTAAACACAAACTTTTATTATGGATGCGATTAATCGCGATTAATGGTTTGACAGTCCTAGTTATTAATACTAGAATTAAAAATAAAAAAAGCAACAACACAAATTGTGATCATTAAATATAATAATAAAATCAATAAAATGAATCATAATAATAATAATTGAAGAAAAAATATTTTAATAACCCATTAATTATTATCATTAATGTTTTATGATATACTTTATTCATCTACTTCATTATTAATAATTAATTAATAATAACTTTTCTATTTAATTATTTGTATTTATTTGCTTACTTAGAATTCCAAAAATAGCTGTGAGAGTGTGATCAGAATACACACTAAAATGGACCATAAATTCACTTTCAAGTGCAGATACAATGTGAATGCAAAGTAATCTAGATTTTTTTTCTAAATTGCACATCCCTAATCAGCTCATATGCAACACTCTTGACTCTTCCTGACTTAGACCGGGAAGGAAGGGGCATCTCCGGGGTCTGATGCAAGGATGGGATTGGAAGTAGTGGAGGGTGGTCGAACCGCTTTGGATAACAAAACATCTTTGCTCAACACACCGTCCCCTCGGTCTTTCGCTGTGCCGCGGTCGAGAGAGTTTGCACCCTATGGCTACGGAGACACGATCACGGCCTACGACAAAAGTGCCCTGAAAGAGGCCGTCTTTGACGACGACGTGGAGCAGTTTCGAGACTGTGAGTCATTAGGCAGCTCAACGCTTGTACATCCACTCTCACGTCTGTACTCCATACTGCACCCATTGTCTTTGATTGTGTAAAGAAACACTTTATGAGCAAGAACAAGAATAGCAAGTAATAAGAGTCATAGAGTATAAAGAGGCATGTAAAAAAATGAAAATGACGCTGGTCAATTTGGTTGTCTTACAAGTAAAAAAATTATGTCCTTGTTTAGAACCTTGTTTTAATCCCTTTCAATATAAAAGTCTTTGCTACTGACTCACACATTAAGAGAAATCTCCTGACATCATACAAAGGGGTAACAATTTAAGTATAAATCAACGCTAACAACACACTTTTCAGACAGTTTCTCAATACCAAATACTATGTTTAAATACTACTATTATTTTATTAAATATTGTTTATAGAACAATAATATTTAAAGGAGTAGTTCACTTTTAAAAAAAAACTTTTGCTGATAATTTACTCACCCCCATGTCATCCCAGATGTCTTTCTTTCTTCAGTCGAAAAGAAATTAAGGTTTTTGATGAAAACATTCCAGGATTTTCTCCATATAATGCACTTCAATGGGACCCAAACGGTTCTGGTCCAAATGAGAGTTTTAGTGCAGCTTTAAACGACACCAGACGATGGTTTGGTAATGGTTTAAACAACCATATTCTAGCCTAAAAACTCTTGAAAATACATTCCATAACACAACACGAATAGTATTTGTACAATTATAGATGGTTTGCTCCTCCGCCATGACACGTGAGAAATTCTGCAAGCGGAGATGAATGATGATACTGGTAGAATATCGCGTGTCTGGAAAGACCTCTCAGCCAATCAGATTTGAGGATCAGTAGTAACTGGTGTGTGTGTATATATATTAGCGTATGCAGGTGTAGCATTTAGGATAGTGGAGTTTGTGTGTCATCACTTCCCCTCCTGTCCCTCCCCTTCTACAGGCCGTCGGCAAGACTGTGGTGAGAACAAGATGGTGCTGTCCAAGGGCTTTACTCCTGGTAAAGACCTGCACAATTGAACAAGATTGTTGCACTTTTCTTCATTTACTTCCCCTTCCACCTCCTCTCTTTCATTGCCATCCATCTCAGTGTCTCTCATGTGATGTCAACCTTAAATGACACAACTGCTTTGCTAACAGGGTTATTTGATAGCTGCTACAGGTCTCCTCCACTAATATAAGGCAATAGAGTCAGATAGTAGGATTGTTTGCTGGGTGACTGTTCAGATTAAATGGAAACCTGGTGATGATTCACTGCATTTTGCTTCACAACTAGCAGAACGTCACTTTTGGCAAACACATTGCTGTAACTCATAAGATTAACATGAGTCTACGTGAACACTTAAACCTTCCTAAACAACTGTACTAACTAAAACTAACATCAAAACACTTACTTATTTTACACTAATTTTAGTATAAAGTACTTTCTAATAATGACATATAAGGGTAAATCTTTTTCTTTAAATTTGTCCATTATATTAATTCATTTCATTGATAATCGTTATTACTGTAATTATTGTGTTAAACTGTAATGCATTGTTTTGGTTATTTCACTCAGTATACATTTAAACTCTACTACAAGAAACAGTTACAACAAAATGAAAAATACAAAAAAACTAATTCTACATATAATTAATATTTTAGCACTGTTTTAAATGTCATGATGCAAAAAACAGGCCTAAAAGTAGGCTTTTTTTAAGCAAAATATAATGCAATTATTTTCGATTTGAGGTGAAACACCACCTTAGACATGTTCTTGACAGGTTTCATAAGATTCAGTAATATTGAATATCATATACTCAAAAGAGATGAGCCTAAAAAGCGAAAGTGTTCCAGTACAGTTGAAGTGGAACAATAGCTTGTTTATGTCGATTGTCTCGTTGTGTCTCATTGAATCATTGTGGATCGTTCAGATTTGGTGGCAGACCTGCTGAAGGAGCTGTCTAATCACAACGAGCGAGTGGAGGAGAGGAAGGGGGCGTTGATCGAGCTGCTGAAGATCGCCCGTGAAGACAGCCTGGCTGTGTGGGACGAGCACTTCAAAACTATCCTGTTGCTGCTGTTGGAGACACTCGGGGACAAAGATGTCAGTCAAAGCATCATATAGCTTGCATTTGGCACATTCAATATAATCTTTAAGTCTTTTACATATCAAGTTGCATTTGTAGGTCTGTATGTATTTATAGTTGGATAATCTGTCTGATTATTTAGCACACTATCCGAGCACTGGCTTTACGGGTTCTGAAGGAGATCCTGAGGAACCAGCCAGCGCGCTTCAAGAACTATGCAGAACTCACCATCATGAAAACACTAGAAGCCCACAAGGATTCTCATAAAGAGGTTAGAAGCAGCCCTCTCATAAATGTCATCTGTTTTAACCTCCAATCAATTTAAGCAGTACAACTTTATGATAATACTCAAAAATCATACTTTAGCTAGTATTGGTCTGTATGTTGTGTTTACTTTATGGTAAGGGTACATGAATTATCATGAATTCAGTTGTAAATGAATGCATGAATTATGCATTAATATCTCATCAATCATCAGGAACTAACACAAGTTCAATGTTTTTCATTCATGACTTGATGAACAACACCTGAATTAAAACATTAACTAAGATGAGCACATCATCATGAATTATGATGTATTACACATGATCATAATGTTTTCTTTGTTCACAGTTATGCCATAATTAATCTTGTTCATCAGTGTTTCAAAGGACCTAGTCACTACTTTAGTTAAGAGGCCACACACATGTCAAGTCATTGATAGATAATGCTTTGTTAATGGTGACTTCTGTATTTAATTAACAGAATGCGTGTGCTATGAGCTGTGATTGGTCTATTTTGGTGTCTGTCCAATACAGTAGTCATCATTAACCAAGCATTATCTATTAATGACTTCATCATGTGTCTGGCCCCTCAACTAAAGTGGTGACTAGGTCACTGACCTAGACAAAGAACAAAGAAAACATCATGGTCATGTGTAATAAATCATTATTCATGATGATGTGCTCATCTTAGTTAATGTTTTAATGAAGGTGTTGTTCAAAATGTTGAACTTGTGTTAGTTCCTGATGATTCATGAGATGTTAATGCATGAATGCATAATTCATGTATGAATTTATATATGAATTCATGATAATTCATGTACCCTTAGCGTAAGGTGTTACCAAGTCGTACGTTACTGCTTTTGGATTGCTTTTTTATATAGAAGTAAAAATGTAGTAGGTTTTCTGTTATAATTCCTTGCAGTTTTCATAATTTTATTTTTTTTTACTAGAACTTCATTATTAATAATATCAAAATATTCAATAATAATAACAATAATGGGAAACACTTTATTGTACAGTGTCATTGTTACATGCAGTTACTATTGTATTAACTATAAGTTATGCATAATTACATGCTACTAAACCAAACCCTATATTAAGTACATGTAGTTACTTAATATTACTCAGTACTTAAATGTATAATTACAGTGTAACAAAGTCGCCTTAAAATAAAGTGTAAAGGTGAAGAGACAAATTAATAAATGATTATACTGTTATGTTTTGTATGACTTTATTGTAGTAATACGATCAGATTAAACCTTGTTTTGTAGTATATGAGTAGTTATAACCATACACCTCCTGTCAAATGATTGATTGACAGGTGGGCGTGGCTATCCTTTGATATTGTCCCGTCCCTTCTGATTCCGGCCCTTGTCCCGCCCTTTCCGGTTACCTTTGACCTAGTTCCGCCCCTTCCGGCTGAACTTTCTGTCAAAATGATGAACGGTTACCTTTGACCTAGTTTCGCCCCTTCCGGCTGAACTTTCTGTCAAAATGATGGAAGGTTACCTTTGACCTAGTTCCGCCCCTTCCGGCTGAACTTTCTGTCAAAATGATGGATGGTTACCTTTGACCTAGTTCCGCCCCTTCCGGCTGAACTTTCTGTCAAAATGATGAACGGTTACCTTTGACCTAGTTTCGCCCCTTCCGGCTGAACTTTCTGTCAAAATGATGGAAGGTTACCTTTGACCTAGTTCCGCCCCTTCCGGCTGAACTTTCTGTCAAAATGATGGATGGTTACCTTTGACCTAGTTCCGCCCCTTCTGGCTGAACTTTCTGTCAAAATGATGGATTGTTACCTTTGACCTAGTTCCGCCCCTTGCGATTAAACTTTCTGTCAAAATGATGGATGGTTACCTTGACCTACCTTTGATGGTTACCTAACCCTTGCTGTTAAGAAACTAGGTCAAAGGTAACAGGAAGGAGCGGGACAAGGGCCGGAACTAGAAGGGGCAGGACAAGATCAAAGGATAGCCATGCCCACCTGTCAATCAATCATTTTGACAGGAGATATCTCGTTATAACTACTTATTTGAATATATCTTTTAAACCAAACTCCATTGTCACCATTGTTTCTGAGAAATCAAGCTGGCCAGTCGACTTTTTCTTTGGAACGGCCTCATTGAGAGTAAAATGAGCTGATTGTTCTCTTTAATCCTATTTTAAATGCAACACCTGCACATGTGGACACTGAGCACCTTGATTACATCTAAAAGCAAGATGGCAAAACCCAACTCCTATATGAATAAATAAATGAAGTACAGCCCTGTGGAGGGATAAGCCCTTTGCCTTTCCCTACTGTACTTATTCCCTTTCCATGTAATAGAGCAGTCTGTAGTACTGTGACCTAATCCAAATCAAGTTCTTTTTCCATCAGCTTTTCTCTCAGATCTCAGGTTGTTAAATGTTATATGTGCAGGTGGTAAGGGCAGCTGAAGAGGCTGCCTCTACATTGGCCAGCTCCATTCACCCAGAGCAATGCATCAAGGTGCTCTGTCCCATCGTACAGACCGCAGACTACCCCATCAACCTGGCTGCTATTAAGATGCAGAGCAAAGTGGTTGAGCGCATTGCCAAGGAGTCCCTGCATCAGCTGCTGCCAGACATCATCCCTGGCCTCTTACAAGTGAGGATTTTATGTTGGCAGCTTTTTATGATTAAAAAATGTTAATCTCACAACCTCTGTCAATTTTAAATAGTCTCTTTGCAAAATACCTTATTTCTTATAGAGTCTCTAAAGCTGTTTTAAATTTCCTACTTCCATCTTATCAGAGAGACATCACTGAATATCAGTTCGAGAAGTTTGAAAATTAGAACATTGTAAACGTTGGGAGCGTGTGTGAGAGAACATGTTCATGTGCTCAAAATGTCTATCTGTCTGCAGGGCTATGATAACACAGAGAGTAGCGTTCGCAAGGCCAGCGTGTTCTGTCTGGTGGCCATCTACTCAGTGATTGGTGAGGAGTTGAAGCCACACTTGGCCCAGCTCACAGGTAGCAAGGTATGTATACATGTCTCAAAGTCCACCAAAAGGTTCACCCCATTCAACCTCCTTATCACTAAGTCTTCTATTTATTTGTTTCTTGTACAAGCTTTTATATTTTTCCCACTTTCATTGCACTCTGGGTTCATAGCACAATACATTTAAAAAGAACTGAGGGTGAAGGGCTGAATTTAGTCTGAACTAAAGCCAGGCCGATATTATCGGCCGGTATTAGACATTTTCCAAACTATGGGTATCGACAGTTATAATGGCCGATAAATGAAGAATATTTAAAAAATAAAATAAAACTGGACGAAACATGCTTCAATCATCTCTCCTTGGCCTGTTAAATTGAAAATGTATGTTTTACAATTTGCAGTATGACGTTATTGCTAAATTATGGCTCATCATAGACTAGCTAGGCCTGACATTGTAATTATAAGGTAACTTATAAGGCAATGTAGAGACTAATTATTTTTTTTTTATCAGAACTTTAATATATTTTGATGTTCCTCTGTTCTGTTGTGACAAAAGAAACAAGTTTATTTTTAAAATGCTTTATTATATTATTTTAGTTAAAACTCATAAACAACTACAAATAACTATGTTAGGGAAATCTGCTAATGTTTTGTTGTGCGTTTCTGAGAAGAAAAAAAAATAAAAAATATATATATATATATATCGGCCGATATATCAGATTTTAAAACCAAAAAATATTTGTATCGGTATCAGCCTTCAAAATCCTTTATCAGTCGGGCTCTAGTCTGAACCTTTTTTTTCAGGTCACATTACACCTCAAAATCAAATAACTCAAATAATGGGGGGTGGTGATGGCGCAATGTATAAGACATATGCCTTTGGTGTGAAAAACCCAGGTTTGAATCCACTGTGAGACACCAATGTGTCAAACACTTAACCCCTAGTTGCTCCAGAGGCATGCGACCTCTGACATATATAGCAATTGTAAGTCGCTTTGGATAAAAGCGTCAGCTAAATGTAAATGTAAACTAATTAAAATAAAAATGTGGTGAAATATGATGCAGACAAGCTCTGGATAATTTTCATTAAATGCTCAAAGAAAAATTACATGTTATGCGTAACAGTGTTATTCTTATGTTATGCGTACAGATGTCGTAAGTGCCCACTCTTTGCATTTTATTCAAAATATTGATATCATTGTAGTGCTGAGGATGGTTTCTGCAAAGTGGTAGATTTGTTGCATCATATTTTCTCAAACCACCTACATTGCCTTTAGAGAAAAACATAACTCACTCCTTTTTAGACACAATGCAAAAGTAAATATTAACCCCGACCTTGTAAGATAACACAACTACAGTTGAAAGTGTAAAAAGCATGCTCTTATCAGAGAAACCAGGTCTATACATATGTACATAGGAGTTGCTGGATTGAAATTCACCATGTCTTTTATTTCCACAGATGAAGTTGCTAAATCTGTATATTAAGAGGGCCCAGACCATCAACAGCAACAGCAGCAGTTCTTCAGACGTGTCCTCTCACAGCTAACTGGATGGACTCTAATCAGTGCCCTACATGTGGATTTTGGAACATAGTTGTGCCTCGTCCAGACATCTTTTTTTTTATTGTTTCGTCACAATCTTGCTGGATTTTCCCAGAGAGATGTGTTGCTCACTGCAATCAGACTTTGCTTTTCATCAAGTCCTGGAAACCTCTTAGTTAGTCTCTATTGCATCTTCCCATCTGTGGAATGTTGAATGTAAAGGGGCTCGAATCGAGGAAAATGCATGCGGATCTTCCGTGATAGGCATTGCTTCCTTAATTTTAGCAAAATTCTGAAGAGATGATTCGTTAACTACATTTATTAGTAATAACTTATTGATGTTTGCAACTGGTGTTAAAGGTTTAGTTGAGTTGGGTATTTTAAATGGGCATAGTTGGGTTAACTTATACCCCACTTGAATCTCAGTTGATGCTAGTGGATCATTTGGCTGGCCGAGTGATAAATGTAAAGAAAAGAGATGTAATTTGTAGGTTTGGCTACAATGACAACCAAAAAAAAAACAAGAAAAGTAGGATTAAAACACTCTTATATTAATTTTTATTTCATGGGACTGCAATACCAAATCCCATTATGTTGAAAGTGAAAGCAATTGTGGTGGTTTTATTAAAGAATGGATTGTGTGTTAAAAATGCGGGCCTCACTACAGAACACAAGGACAAACTTCTGAATGTAGAGCTTTTCCTTTTATCTTTGAGGGGGGAGAAGGGTTCCGTAAGTAAACGTGAGACGTAACACACACAGTCATTTAAAGTTCACGAACACTCGAAGGAAGTTGAAAACGTGACCTGGAGCATCTTCAGTCAAGAAACGATGAATGAAACCGATTTACACTTTGTTCTTGGAGCAAGAGGATCGTGATGGAAATTTCAAAACTACTTTGCTTTGCGTTCCTTTTTCTGTTAAAAAAGAAACTCAAGACTGTTAAGATATGTGTCCACAGGCATTCTTACTACATTGCTGAAGCATGACACTGCAAAGTTCACTACGTCTAATGATAAACCCTCTCTGGCTCAAGAACCAGATGTTATGTTCTCTGAAAGGTCTGAACTCTTTCTTTTTCCTTGTTCATCTGGAGACCATCCATCTGATGTTAAGTGTTTTGTATATACCTTTCAATCATTGCTTCACACACTCCCCCACAAAATTAAGGTAAAGATGTTGCACTCTTTTGCACGTTAAGAAATAGCCTGCATGTTTCGATGAAATAACCATCCCGTGCTGCCGTGACTGACCTAAGTTTGGCTGTTTGTGAAAACTTGCCATGTCGGCAATCTGGTCAGTCTGTAAATACAGTATTATTATTGTTATTATTAATATGTTGCCCATGTGGGGGAAGTAGACAAGTGCAAAAACTCTTCACAGAGTTGACCAAAATGCCTGTCCTCAGACTGATCCCAGACCATGTTAGAAATTAAGGACAGATATTTAAAAAGCACCCTACTTTTAGTATTATATACTGAGGCTTGTGGCTTTGATTCAGAGTTTCTTTCTTATGGTTTTTAACCGATTCAGACCATGAACTATCATTTTTGGTTTAGACTGGGGTTATTCATAATTAATCTGTTTTTGAAAGGACAAAGCCAACTGTGAGGATCAACATTGCAAGTATTAAGTCGCCTCTTGGGTTTCCTGAAACGTTGACCTCTAATGTTATTACATTAAATCGTTCACTACGCATGTTAGAGTTTGTTTTGTCATTGGACACAGATACACTCTTGTATTTATAAGTTTGTTATTTCATTTTCTGTCCCATTGTACAGTTTTTCTTTTTCTTTTTTTTTCTCCCAGAGGCTTATGATAGATTTACATCAACTTGAGTTTGGCCTAGAAATAAAACAACCAGAACATGAATTTATTTTGATGATTATTTTACCCCCCTAAAATGTTTCTTGAACATGACAATGAGTTCACTGTACTAAAATGACCCCCACAGTCACCAGATCTCAACCCAATAGAGCATCTTTGGGATGTGGTGGAACGGGAGCCTCGTGTCCTGGATGT